>JANHFK010010363.1:106776-116983 GCA_036250565.1 Sibynophis collaris | reverse complement strand
TCTACTCTACTCTATTCTATTCTACTCTATTCTATTCTATTAAAGCCTCTTTGAAAGTTTCAGCATGTTAGACTTTCTCTGAACAATTGGTGAGGGACAAAGCTTAGACAACCTCTAACCAGACCTGAAAGCAGAGAATGCAGATAGCTCTCCATTAGTTTTAGGATTGTGAGAGAAGAAGAATTTCATATGAGTGTGTTAAAGGCTACTTGAAAACTCAAGTACTGAATGTGAAATGGCTTAATTAAAAGCCAATCGTGGTAAGGTTTCCTCTGGATTGGAAGCACTGCCTCCGTTTCTTGGTTTTTGAAGCCTCACTAGATGTGCTTCTACTTAACAGCATGGCTCTTTGCCAAATCTTGGCATTTTTAAAGCCACATTTTCCTCCTCCTTATTCTTGCATGCCTTGGACAAGACTTCAAATCAAACCCTCTTGTTGTAATTATGGTGCTTGAATCCTTGGTGGTCGGCTCTACAATAAATCAGCACGCAAAATTGATATGAAACATCAGCGGTCCAAGAATAAGACCACCTTCCCTGGTATCCCATAATAATTTTTAACAGTGCAAATCACTTAAGGCCCTCTCTCAAGCTGGGAGCAGATTGCCTTTCTTGGGTGAGCAAATGGCAGCAATTTCAAAGTCTTCCATTGTCAAAGGGGTGTCATTGTTCATTTCTGAATGGACCCGGAATAACTAAGTAGAAAGATTTGTTCTCTTGCAAGCACAATAAGCGCAGGGCTCAAGGGTGAGGCATTAAATAAACTCAGTACAACCTAAATATGGTCAACGCAGATGGGAAAGGAAATTTTCCCAGGAAAAGGCTCAACTAGAGTGAAGGAGATACAGGCGGGCCTCAACCAGTGGTGAAATTAACCAGTGGAACAACTTGCCTCCAGAAGTTGTGAATGTTCCAACACTGTTTAGTTTAGTTTAGTTTAGTTTTATTTAATTTGTATACCGCCCTTCTCCCTTCCGGGACTCAGGGCGGTGAACAGACATAATTAAAACAGTATTATACAATAAATAAATATAAATTTTAAAATATTTTAAAATAATTAAACAGTTTGTCTGTTCTAAAATTTTAAAACATTTAAAATCCCCCATTAAAACCCTTATTTAAAAACCCTTAAAAATCTTAAAAATCCCATCAGCTTCCTACCCACTATTCTGTAGTGGTTATCTGATACCTTAGAAGCATTGTAAGTAAACTAAAATAGACTATATTTTAATAGACTATAGAATTTTCAAAATTATTTCCATTGTCTTGCAATAAAATATGTCCTCGTTTTATGAGACAAATTAAAATAATGCTCAATGAGTTTAACAGCGGTTCTAAAATAACGGAAAAAGAATAAAGTGTGCAAAGAAACATGAAGATAAATCGGATTCAGGAAATGCTGTTTCTTTTTAACTAATTCTAGAGAAAGGAAGAGTGGAAGGTTTAAAATGGACAAAATTCTGCTGAACTGGACAGGCTAAAATATGTGTGGGAGCAATTTTACTTTCTTCTGAGCAATCTTCTGAATTTTTCATTCCTTCCCATTAATTCCAAAGGAGAGAAATTAGTTGTGCCAGAAGGAAAAAACTCATGCGACCTATTTGAGTTAAAAAAACAAACAAACTAAAATTTAAAAAAGGATTCTTCCTTTGTCCACATAACGTTTGGGATTTGGGATGCTAGAAGATGCCCTGGAAAGTTTTAGATTGATAATCTACTTCCTTGCCTAGTTACATTCACTTCTTCTATTATTTTCTGATGCCATATTTTGTTTAAATCGCACTGGGTGATGGGGAGAATACTAGGTCTTCTTCTAGGATTCCACAAAGAATTGAATTACTGAAATAGAATTCGATTGTTGAGGCTTCTGCTTAGCTTTTGTATCATATGTCTGCTGGCTGCACAATATCCTTCATTTTTTATTCTAACTTTAAATGTAATAACCCTTCTCTTTCATTTCTGTTGTTTCTTATTGTTTACAACATTAAAAAAAATAAATTCCCTAGGTTGGCAACATTGCTTTCCCCTCAAACCCTGCAGAAAAGGAACAAATCAAAAAGTGTTCTCCCAAATATCTCTGATTTTTTTTTTTTTAAAGATGAGAAATGTTAACAAAATGGCCTTTTTCATTAGTTTACCCCCTAGCCTTCCACTCCTTAGAGTTTTGATTTTACAACTGGGATATAACAAAATGTCGTAGTGCTGCTTGCTATTTCACTTTCAATTGAGCATCCTGATTAGACAGTTCTGAGGTTTTGGTCCATTGGTGTTACCATCGGTTCGCTTCGTGCATGCGCTTCGCGTGCACATTGCATTTTGGACCAGCTGAGGCGAGGCAATCCGCTCTGCTGCGCCTTTCAGCTGGGCTAAAAACAACTGAATATAGGTAGGTATAACCGCAGGGGCGGGCAGGAGGGCCCATCTGACAGTTGGAACTCACCATCGCCGCTACCAGCTCGCCATCGCCGCTACCAGCTCGCCAGTATCGGGGTGAACCGGTAGAAACCCACCACTGTTTTGGTCCTCTGTTGATCCCCACTCAATGCCATTTTTGTTCTTCTGCAAAAATTGTGTTTGCCAAGCCTCCCTCCTCAGCCTGAGAGAAGTCTATCTGGATAAATAATAGTTTTAGAAATGGAATGGAAGGACTAGAAATGGAAGGACAAATATGGCCCTGATATAAGGCAAGAATTAGTCACAGGCTGATTTAGAAATGATTTTCCTTTGCCTTTCAAAACCTGTATGCCATATTAACATGGCTCGACTCTTTTAATGACAATAGTGATGCACCGTGAAAGTCATTCTGCATTTGTCTATTAGCAATGTAAAGTGTGACTTTGCAGCAGGGATATATGAATAAAACCCTACAGCTGAAGTTGTCTGTGAAGAAAACAAGGTGTTTTTTTTTTTTCAGCACATAAAGAAAAACTTATATATACATTAGGGAAGCCTATATATTTTTCTGTCTATTTATCCATCCGTCCATTCATCTGTAAAACGAAAAGACAAATACCCTTGTGAATAACTTCTGCGACGTTATCTTAAAAACATGCTCATCTGTTGTCAGCACATACAGGAAAGTGGCATCTATTCTAGGCAAAAGCAAAGAAGAGAAAGTAGAAAACTATAATTAGTTTGTGAAATAGCACTTGATTCTGATAAATTGCTTGTTCCCATCTATGAGGATATATTTATCTAACTTTGTTTTTCTTCAGTTTCTCCCCCTTACTGTGGTCTATGATCTGTCATGTTAAAAGGCTCCCTTGTGACTATAAAAATAATGCAGAGGACAATAAACATCCTGTCGCTATTTTGTAAAGAGAAGGCAGTGGTAAGTTTCTAGTGACAACTACACATGGATTTTCTCTCTTGTTTCTGAGAAAATTGTTCTTAAATCTGTACAATTAACAAATATAATTAAATGAGCCATGATAATGCAGTCTCATTAGAAGACATGCATTGTGAGAGGGAGATTCTGTCTTGCTTGCAACCCAAGTGGAAAAATTGGAGCATATTTATTAAAATCTGTTATTCCCTTGAGGGCACTATAATGGCTTTATCTATGAGCGTCATACTTAAATTTTGAGGAATGATGAATCTACAGGCAAATACTTAGTAGCAATCAGGATGCCAATAATGACACGATCGGATGACAAAAAGGCAGAATAAACTATCCCAATTTATGCATAGATAACGCTAGATCTATAAACTTGACCTATAGATACAAGTGAAAACGAAGTGGTAAATACCTAAGATTGTAGAATAAATTGTATCAGCTCTAAAAGCAATCAGAAGATTCATATTTTAATGTTTCCTTGCATTGGAGAAGGAGAGAGGGGAATAACACAAGACTATAAAATTATGCCAAGCGTAAAATGAACTGTAGAGAATATCTTAAACAGTAAGGAGAAGAAGGAAGAAACAGCATCATATAAAGCAAGGCAACATCCCAGAAAGAACAAAAGGAGCTAGAGGGAGAAAGAGATATTTTCCATTAGCAAAAAAACAACAACAGAATATGAGCAATGGATGCATTTTATCCATGAATAAATAAAAATGTTTGACAGAAAGTCTCAGGAAAGGTGGGATATAAATCTAACCCAAAATATATCTTAATACACACAGTGCTTTAAAAAAACAAAAAAAAACAGAACAGAACATAATTCAGAAAAGAGAAACTGACAGGGTATTTTAAAGCATTGGCAAAGGTTATTCTCATATTCTACACGGCACCTGCATATCAAACAGAAAAGAATGGTTGGGAATTGTGGTCACCTGAGTAAGAGAGTAATTCTAATTCTAATAGATTCTGTCTTTCCCATAATAGTATTCCCCTCCTCCCCCCAAATATGCTTTAAAAGAACAGTGATATCATCATTCAGGCCTTACGGTACAGATACAGCAGCTGATGCTTTTATGGGGAAGTTGGCTGGGAATAATGCAGGAACTCCTGAACATATGACAGATCATGACTTTGAACTGATCCTGAGAGATCTTTGTACAAAATCCCCCTACAGTAGTCAGGGGTTATAGTTCAAATGTAGTTAGGTGATGTGATTAGGTAAGATTAATAAACCTGGACACGAGTGGAATTCCAACTGGACAAAGCAGTTCATTCTCACAGATATTTCATCACTGCTTAATATTCAGAAGGAAAATAATAAAGGAAAACTTTGTTAATCAGCTTCAAGGGATCCAGACAGTTTATGTCAGTTTTAAAAGATAAATTAGGGAGTGTGTTTGGTATTGTTGATAGTCTAATTTAATCATATACTCATGTCAGCCTTAGTGCAATTGTACAGTAAAGGTCAGCTTTAATAAGACAAGAAAGGGCACAATTATCAATGAAATACTGACCGGGTCATTTATTTGGCCTGGATCTAGATAATATTAAAAAGAAATAATTTGGGTTTTGACAAGTGTTCCAAATAGTGTTTTTAGTAGAACATTAGGTAAGCTTGCTTAATTACTTGTGTTGCCTACGTAACTATCTTTCAGCACAAATAAAATACGTAAAAAGAAAATAACACAAAATCATGATTACAAAAATAGAACCTGTTAGGTGTGCTTGTTATGCCACGAAGTTGCCAAGAGAATGGCTTAGCAAAGGTTTCAGAAATTCCTGATTTATGTTCTATTGCAAGCTTATCATATCTAATTCAAACTTCATGCTTTGATTGAAGTTTATTTTTTTTCCTTGTCAGTGTTTAGAATGAAGAAACTAGCTGGTACCCGTTGTCATTTATATAACACAGGTAGTTCTTGACTTGAGACCAACATTAATGTTGCTTAGTAGAAATTTGTTGTGAGTTTCGACCCATTTTATGACTTTTGTTAAGTGAATCACTGCAATTGTTAAATTAATAACATAGTTGTTAAATGAATCTGGTTTCCCCATTGGCTTTGCTTGTCAGAAGGTTGCAAAAAGGGAATACGTGACCCTGGGATGCTGCACCCATCATAAATGTGAATCAGTTGTCAAGCATCTGAATATAAATTATTTGTCCATGTCATAAATGTGAAAAATGGTCATAAGTCACTTTTTCAGTTGTAACTTTGAACGGTCACTAGAATACAGAATAACAGAGTTGGAAGGGATCTTCTAGGTCATCTAGTCCAGCCCCCTGCCAGGGGAGGAGACCCTACACCATTTCTGACAGATGGCAGTCGAGACTCTTCTTGGAAGCCCCCAGTGATGAAGCTCCCACAGCTTCTGAAGGCAAGCTGTTCCACTGGTTGATTGTTCTCACTGTCAGAAAATTTCTCCTTATTTCTAAGTTGAATCTCTCCTTGACCAGCTTCCATCCATTGTTCCTTGTTTGGCCTTCCAGTGCTTTGGATAATAGATTGTCCCTGCCTCTCTGTGACTAAATGAACTGCTGTAAGTCGAGGACTACCAGTACACATCCTGAAGCTACTTTTCACATTTTGTTTCCTGCAGGTTGAAAATTTCAACTTGAAATCCTTCTGCACCTGGAACAGTTTTTATTGCGCTGGTTTTCTCCATTAAGAGATGAGGAGTGGCAATGATCAGAAATACCCAATAGCAGAAATTAAGACCTGTCAGGTAGACCTTGCTACTCAAGCATGCCTTCCTATGTAGGAAGAGTCCTAGGCTTCCTGGGTGGAGCCATCTCTAAATTTCTTATGAAAACAATATAACTGGGTAGTTCTCGGCATTACTAAAGACTATCCCTGCATGTTTCTGTATTCTGTATTTTCATTTCTATTTCAGCCAGCCAGCCTGCCGCAGAACGTTCTGCGCATGCGCAGAGGTACCGTGGGTGCATGAAGCGAGGACACCCACACTCTCCCGGTTCCGAACCAGTAGTGAAGGTAAGTGGAACCCACTACTGCTGTGGTTGGTGATTTAAAAATCTATTTGGATTCAAATATACAAATAATTCCCAGAACACGCATGTCTATCTTCATCAGCAGGCATTATTGCATTATTAACCTGTTACAAAGGAAGGCTGTTATAAGGAATTGCTGAGATTGAGTTCAGGACTGAAAATGGGCTGAGGGCATGCAAAACAATGAGATCACACTAGGTGAATGGAGAAACTGTCAAAAGGTGAAAAGAATATGCAGACTTGACACTTTCGCCTTGAAAAAATGAAACATTACCTTCAGTCTGCACAGTATTTAATAAAACAAGGGGACTCTGGAGCTTAACTTTCGCTTTTCCCAAATTCCAGTACTAACCTAGGAGGAATGTGGAAGCCACCCATTTATTCCCTTTACTGAAATTGGGAATAAATGTGAAATTGAATGCATTTTTTAGATGCCCACTCTGTGGCTAGATCAATGACACCTTGTGTAAAATATATCTCTCCCCCCCCCCCCATTTCATTTGCTCAAAATCCCAGTGAGGCTGAATTGCTGTCAACCTAAGGAATAGCATAGCTGAGTGAAGATTTGAACTCCAGTTTCCCCAGTCTTTCTTTGGCATTGTAATCATTCAAACCACAGAGTGTACTTTTGATTATTTTACATCGATGATTTGGCTAATAACTATTGATAGATCTTTGCAATACAGTATGAGTTTGTTTAATTCCCTAAAAAAAATTAAAAATCCATCTGTTTCATAGACAAGGGAATCCTATACATTATTTCTCCCCTCACAAAAGTCTGATCCTACCAGCTTCTCTTTTTGTAAATTACCACAGGTAGTTGAGTTATACTTTCTGTACAGATGTGGGTTTCTTTTCTTGTTAGGGAGGTGACATCATGCAAATGAGCAGAGATGGACTCCTCCCATTTCTTTTATTTCTTGGAGGGGGAGGGGAGGAAGGGTTGTAGGAAATGAATGGAGAATGGAACCATTTTTAGCAGTGTGTCATTTGGGGGTGGGGGGGCGTGTTTGCATTTGCGGGATTTCAAGAGACTCAAAAAACATGCTCAGGGCCCCTTTTTTTGCCATCCCAGGGACCACATGCTGCCCATCCCTGATGTAGTCCATAAGGTCAAATGATGTAAGAAGGATTCTTTTTTTCCCCCACCCCTCAGCGTTCAATTTCAAAAGCTTGCCTGCTTTGGGGGGGGGGGAGTAAGGCAACCATGCCAAAGTGAAGCTTATTCCGAGGGGTGTGTGTAAAATGCCAGCTTTTCCACCGCAGCTTGTTAATGCGCATTTTGGACAATGTTAACAGGATTTCAAATATTCAGGACAAGGCAGGTATCTGCCTTAAGTCCTTAGGAGAAGCTAAAAAGACTATTAACAAGCTGAGTCCATAAAAACCATCTGTTCCAGTCATGCTGCTGCTTTTTTATTAGTCCTTCAAATCTGTAGCATACATCTCCAGAGCAAGAGAAATGCTCTGGTGCGGAGTGCAATTTCCAATTTCTAACCTGATTTTGTTGATTCATACATATGCATGCGTGGAGTGCTCTTCCTGAATACAAAGACCAATCTCTCCCCGTTTCCCCCCCCCTTCCTGGGGTTGTACTTTGTTTATTTTCCTTGAAATGCCCTTGAAATTTCATTTGCTCAGTGAAACCAAACAAATAATTGCATACTAAAAAGGAATGGAAAAGTAGGCAGCTAAGTTATTTGCAGCATCAAATATTTCCCTTCCGCGGTTAACATTCACAACGAGGAGGACATGGCAATAAACAGCTTCCTGTATCTTAAATGCAGGAACTAATGCCAATGTCAAATGCGTGAAGTGAAAATATCTTAGGATATGCCTTCACAGCTCTGCTCTAGCGCTGTTAAATGGAACAGGCTCTATAATGTAATAGGAGTCAGACTTGTCATATTTCCCCCTGATCTCTGTAGAAGAATACCAATGCAATTGTAATGCAGTTTATATCTTTTTCTAGTCAAAGTTGGCTCATTTCACAGGGTTTCACGATGGAGTTTCGAAAAAGGTTAGGCTGGGGAAAAAAAAAAGAAGAAAGAAAACCGTCAGTGTTGCTAAAAATTTAAGGGAATTTGCCCATTCTGATTCTGGGCAGTGAGAATCTATAATTGCTTTGCTCCATCCATCATAGCTCTCCAGAGGATTATCTGCACAGAGGAATTGGCATTTAGAGCTTCAGCCATGGTCACCGGTATGACCCATAATGCAGTTGGAGGCTGAACCTTTAACTTGCCATAGCTGTACAATAGGCCAAAGTTGTGACTTCGGGTGACAACCAGAGAGGAGTAGCAGCCCTGATGAATTTGAGTTTTGCTAAATTCAGCTAGACTTGTTTCCCTTAGCATAACAACCTCAGCTCTCAGACAATGAGGGACAGTTTTCACTATGTACTAGGTGTGAAGTGCTGTTGGAAAAAAAAAACCCATGAAAAAGTGTGTAATTAAAACAGGCACTTCTGAGTTCATGGCTGCCAGTGATGGCCTTGCTGGGAAATGGCCTTGTTTTGTTTCATGGCGGTAGCAACAGAGAAAGGAACACGTTATAAAGGGTGTATTCTGTTTGGGGAACTCAAGAGAATTCTTGTGTTAATGGTGATATTAACAGCGTTGGTACATGAACCACGTTGGGATGGTGAAACTATTCTCACAACTTTAAGGCCTAATGCCCTTCTTCCTCTCCCATCAGCTATTATTGCAACTGTGCTCTGCTAAATAGAGAAAGGCAATATTAGATACGTTTTATATCTATCAGTGCCTTAGCCAGGATATTCATTTGGACAAATAGAGGTAATCCTCAACTTACAAGCACAATGGACCCCCAAATTTCTGTTGCTAAGTGAAACATTTGTTAAGTGAGTTTGCTGCATTTTACGGACCTTTCTTGCCACAGTTGTTAAGTGAACCACTGCAGCATAGCTAAAGGGGAACACATGATCCTGGATGCTGCAACGGTCATAAATATGAACCAATTGCCAAGTGTCTGAATTTTGATCACATGACCACAGGGAGGCTACAACAGTCATATGTGTGAAAACCAGTCAGATGTCACTTTTTTTTAGTGCTGTTGTAACTTTGAACGGCCACTTAACAAACTGCTGTAAGTTGTCAACAATATCATCATCAAGCTTTAGATCGATAAGAGTGTATGAATTTTGTTTTATTGTATGGTACCACCTGGCTATAAACACGGGCAGATTACTTTCTGTATTGGTGGTGCAGAATTTTGGTGGTGTTATTTTGAAGAGTTTACTGACCTATTTTGATTTCTTCTTCATATTCAGAAAAGTCTACAAGTTTAAAGATCATTGTGAGCTCACCTGTTCGTTTTTCACTCTGGCTTGCTGAATAAAGAAGAAGAAGAGGAGAGGGAAATCTTCACCTAGCTGCATGACCTGTGAAAATCTCAGACTTTCGGTTCCCATCCCAGAGTCATCCCAGCCAAGGTCAGGTCTTGCACCCTCATGACCATAGCAAGTCCATGCAGCCATGGTGCATGGCTCTTTTGACAGACTTTGGGGTTGTTGTTGTTTGTTGGGAGTTTCAGCACAGACCTTAGCATTGGGTCTTGTGGAAATTGGCTGGTCTTGGGTATCTCTGCTGCTGTTATTAAGAGCTTGTAAGAGATTGGACTGTCATCTTGGTTGCTATGTGGTGGATTTCTAAGTAGAAACAGATCCTTTGACTTGTGGCAGTGGTGGGGGAATGTTTTGTCAAAAGGTCCAATTTCATATAATTTCTTACATATTGAACTGATTGGCTGTTACAAAGAATAGAATAGAATAGAATAGAATAGAATAGAATAGAATAGAATAGAATAGAATAGAATAGAATAGAATTATTTAT
>JANHFK010010354.1:222993-233297 GCA_036250565.1 Sibynophis collaris | reverse complement strand
CGGGATATGACTAGGGCTTGAGTGACTGTGCGCAGGGCATCCCGGTCCAGAAAGGGTCGCAACTGGCGTATCAGACGGATCTGATAGAAAGTCCCCCTGGCCACGGCTGTCAGGTGTTCTTCCAAGGACAGCCGGGAATCCAGGAGGACTCCCAGATTGTGAACCCTCTCTGCAGGGGCCAGTGTTTCGCCCCCAATAGCCAGTGATGGACTGGCTGGCTATGCCGAGGTGCCGGAAGCCACAGCCACTCGGTCTTGGATGGGTTGAGTTGAAGGAAGTCTGTCAAAAAAGTAGTACATTCTCGCACTTAGAGAATAATATATAAATAGAAATAATGGATATTAATTATAGTTAAAGCTTCATATGATGCATTGAGGAATTTTTTGCTGTCTAGAAAACATAATATTAATTCCATTCAGCCTCATCTAGCAGTCAATAGTAAGGGGTGCTTGGCAGAGGTAGTATTCAGCAGGTTTTGACCCGTTCTGGAGAACCAATAGCGGAAATTTTGAGTAGTTTGGAGAACCAGTAAATACCACCTCTGACTGGCCCTGCCCCTATCTATTATCTGACTCCCGAGTCCCAGCTGATCGGGAGGAAATGGGGATTTTGTAGTAACCTTCCACAGGAGTGGGGAAGGAATGGAGTTTTTACAGCATCCTTCCCCTGGAGTGGGGTGGGAATTGACATGTTACAGTATCTTTCCCCTGCCATGCCCGCCAAGCCATGCCACGCCACAAAGCCATGCCCACAGAATCGGTAGTAAAAAAATTTGAATCCCATCACTGGTGCTGGGCCTTGTAGTCCAACATTTACAGAACACAACTTCTACATCCTGTTTTACACTTATAATATATCCTTGGATTTAATCCATTACTCCATATTTTTAATATGGGGTTAATACTTTCTTTCCAGAATTTTCTGACAGAAGGATTTAAAAATGTTAAAATGCTATATATATTTGATTAATTAATGTCTTGCCAAGTTATGTTTTAAATATTAATAATCATTTAACAAGAAATGTTTTGAATTTCAACCATAGTAATAAAATATTTAGCCTAAATCTCCTGCAACTTTGACTATTTGCGCTGATACTTGTAGGGATTAATGCTAGCTATATTTTTTTTAAATTACTGCTGGGAAAAGCAATATTGTGCTGAGGCTAAAATACAGTTCATTACTACATTCAAAATTCTTGGCATTATACTTCATTATTTGGTTGTCAGAATAGTCTTTGCATTTTTTTTGTTACACTGGGTCTTGTAATTTTTTTCCCTTCTGTCTACAGGGAAAAAGAAATGCAAGTAATATTTGGCAAATCTTTGTTATGATTCTTTTAAATCATCTTAATCAATGTCTTTACTATGAATCCTTCTCATCACTTCGAGTGTCTTTTTTAAACTTTTAATCTGAAATATGTATAAATCCAGTTGAAGCTTTTAAAACCCCTTCCACAGTACAGTGAGAAATTAATTTGATATTGGAGTCAGTATTTTTTTTTTAAATCCCTAATTTATTTATTATAAAATTTTATTCTGCCAAGATGACCAAGAATAGTTAATTACTTTGATAACAGAATATAATGAGATCATACTATTGAAAATGCTTTAAGTTTCTTCCTGAAATTACTTGACAAATTGAAACAAATTGGATTTTATCTGTGGCTTTCACATCTTAAATATAAACTCAAAAGAGGAAGGAAAAATAAGGGAAGAGGAAAAAATAGTTATTGAAATTGCATAGTAGCTGCTATAATGAGTAATTGTAATAAAAACAAATAATGGAGAAGAGTCAAAGGAAGTTTGTCTCTTAGCAGAATTAGAAATCTTCATTTCTTGTCATTCGTATCTTTGCAGTAGCCACATAAAATAGCATTGCAAAAGAAAAAGAGCCCCCTGGAGCTGGTCTATTTGCAGGACTGAAGATTTAGATTCCCCATATTTCTTTCACCCGCTATAACAGAAAATAAAAATAGCTTGCTTCAATAAGCTACTTTTGAAACCAAAATACAACAGAGAGTTTCAAACTGGACAAATTAGATCATATCTCCCAACTTCCCAGCCAGTTGTTATGAGGGGAGGTTGCCAAGTTGAGGTAAAAAGAATTCTGGGGATAATAACTGGTATTTATTTTCCCATCAATTGGAAACTTAATAAATCAACCAGTCATTGCCATGGAATTGGTGTCCATTAAACCTGTAAGGTTAGCACAGACAGTTGGTATAAATTTAATAAATCATTATTATATAGTTACTCCTCTTTTATTTTGGACTTTTTTATTGTAACCCCACTATTTTATTCTATTTAATGTGTTGTCCAAAATAGAAGTTTGTGTTTTCTGTGGGAATATGGTACAGCTTAATTGTAGCATAATTGCATATACACACCTACACCTCTTCCCCTCTAAGCTGGCAATTTTATATTTTGGCTTGCTCTTGTTTGTAGCAAGTCCTTTTATTTCAATACAAAGACTCATCTCATCATTTGAAATGTACACACCAATGCTTTACTGATTCGTAATAAAATAAAAAGAAAATGAGGCACAATGTGAAATAATATAGAATACAAACGATGGAAAGAGGTGGTTAGAAACAAGCATCTGCACTTGTCTAGAACAGTGGTCCTCAGTCCTTCTGGTACTGTGGACTGGCGGGGGTGCCAACAGCCGAGGTGATGGTGGGGAGAAGGGGTTGTTTTGTACACTCATTCATTCGTTGTTCACCCGCTGCTTGTGCGGCCCAGTTCCCAATGGGCTGCTGCCTGGTACAGGGCCATGGCCTGGGGGTTGGGGGTTGGCGACCCCTGTTCTAGAACATCCAGTCAGAGATAATTTGAAATGATAATGGTGGCTAATTATTTCCCTAAAATTGGGTGAGGCATCTCCAGATGGATTTAAGTTTTTCAGCAAAGAGTACACTTTCATGTACATCACTTTTCAATATCCGACTAGATAAAATTAGTGTGATATTTCAGACTGACTGCAATAATTTCCTTTTATTTATTTATTTATGTATTCAGTTTGGATGCTGTCCATCTCTAACAGATTCTTGCCATTCCCTGTTTCCATTCACACAAATATTGTGTCAGTGATATATAGTGACGCTCAATTGCTGCTGTTGATCACGAGCCTGGAATTTTTTTTGTGTGGTATCCAGAGGGACAAACGGTCTTGGTGAGAGCTTTCTTGGAAGCTTCCAGGCTTCATGTCCTACTTGATTTAATTTTGTTTAGCTTATTTTAATTAACAAGAAATAAATTGGAAATGGGCATGATGCACAGCAAAATGCCTGCATCATCTCTTTCCAAGAATATGTCTAGCTCTTTCCTAGGCCCTCAGACATTTTAGACCAGGGAAACAGCCCAATGCTTTGTTTGGAAGTATGCCCATCTTCATTCCCTTTAAGACAAAAAATAATAAAAAACTATGTAGTAAAAAATATCTTGGCAGGCTAGAACAACCTTACCAGTTTGGAGAGGCATCCATGTGGGGGATGTGCCATTTTAACTTTTTTTTTTTTAAGTTAAAATGGTAGCAATAACCATATGATTACCCCTTTTTACTTTTGTGGTGTAGGCATAAAAGTGTCAGAATCCCTCTAGTTTGTTTTCTGGTACATGTATTCATTAATTTTATTTCTATGTCATTTAATCAACATATCTTACAATAACGAACAATATTTTTTTACAAAGTTACGTTAACCACAACAGTTAAAGCACCTCCAAATCAGAAAGTTTAATTTCCTTTTAAAATTTTATTTTATTTTCAAATGCAGTGAAAGAAAATGCGTATAACTCTAATTAGATTTTATAGGAACATGGATCTGGGTAGTAAACAATCATCATGGCTTTTTGCACATAATAAGTTTAAAGCAGGTGGGTCTCTCCCCCCCTTTTTGCTTTATTGTAATATTGATATTTTATCAACTTTTTCATTAGTTTTCTAATAACATTTGCTACAATATGTAAATATTCAAATCTTGCTTTCCAAGTCCTTGCCACTAGCTGCCTGGTTGCAATCAACAACAATAACAACAGCCACTATCAGTTATTTATGCTTTAAAGTACCATTACCAGATTCTTAGTAATGTTAGTTTAGGATATAATATAAAATCCCGCCTTGTAATTTATCTTATTTTAATTATAGTTTCAGTACTAAACAACTTGACAAGACCACCAAAATAAAGTTGTAGCTCACAAAAATACGGTATTTTCTGCCTCAGATGGTAATACCTTCCATTAAACAGGGGCTACCACAATGAAAGCCTGCTTGCAAGAACATGAAGGATTTCTTCCTGGTTGATCTGATAGAACCACCAGATGAAGGTTAGAGGGCCATCTAAAGAGACATTCCAGTTTGGAATCTGTTCAGGGAAGGAAATGTCTGAGGTCAAGCCCTTAGGTCTATATTTGACATTTCCCAAGGGAAAGCAGACAATCTGTCAAAATTCTTGTAATATAGATGATCAACAATAAAATATCTACTTACACTTAGCCATTTGTGGTTCTGGTTGCTTTGGCCTGACAATTTGACTGAATCAGATGAGCAGATTTTACTTGGAGCAGTCCTGTTCACATGGACAGCCCTTTTGTGGGAATGCTGAAATTATTCTCATGGAAATGTAATGGATTGCTAATGAGTAGCCTATGGGTTTGAGCAGCATTAGACATTTTTCCTCAATACACTTTCCACATTTAATATTCTGGGTTTAATACTTCATACACTCTCAGAAGAGGGGGAGAAGATAAAACAAGAAGGTCTATTTCTAAATAGATGAATAATACAAAGACCTACTCTCATTGAGGCATTTGCATTGTCTTTATTTTTTAAGTTACAAGATGGTTCATAAATTAAAATGATGAAAAAAGATCTGGTTGGAAATTTCACCCAAAAAAAAAAAAATCAACATCTGAGAAAAGAACAACAAAAAAAAGCTAAATGCAAAATAACATTATGTAAACCCCTCCCCATACTGGGACTGATATACCTTTCAGGAGCTCAAAGGTTGTCCAGTTTAGTCTAGCCAACAAATTTTCCAGCTCAGCTAATCACCCTTTTTTTAATTATTTCCCCTCTCCTACCAGACTTTTCCCCATAATTATTACCATTTCTTGCAGTTACAAGATATCGAAGCCAAGAATCAATTCTGAATAAATATTGTAAGGGAGGAACCAAAGAAAAATGTTCGGAATTACCTCTTTCAGTAGCACATAGTTAAAATATAGAACTTTCTTTCAGAAGATGTACTGATGACTATCCAACATATTACAGTAGTGTAATGAAATTACTCTATATATTGTCTGCAATTCAGAGATGATATGCCTCTCAGTACACTTGGCAGTCATTCGAGAGATAATACTATTGTATAGGCCCAGTGGGAATAGAATACTGGACTGTATGGGTTGTAGCCTCCTCCAGCATGTAGCCTCCTCCAGTTTATACAAAGTAGCACTTTTTGAAAATGATTGAAAAACAATTGTGACATCCTTTTCAGTAGCTCACCCAGCATTTTCCTAAAATGAATATAATGCTTAATTTTAATATCTTTAAAAAAAAACAGGAGGGTTTGTTGACCAATTACAGCACTTATGCTTGGGATGTAGGATGTCCTTGGCATCTTGAGCTAATTGTATTACATTACACTTTTGCAGCTTGTTCATAAAATGAATTAGGAGTGTGAGCCTCTAAATGAAAAAAATGCAAATGTGTGCCCTTGGGATCCATTTTGATATCCCACTGAGATTAGGAAATATGTAGGCAGTTTAATTTGGCAAAAGTTTTAATTTAATTTTGCTTGTTGATCCTGGTGTTCCAATTCTGGGTTGTACTATGTTCCATAGCTGTTCCCCCCCCCCCCAAGAACCTTTCTGTCTCTTTGTGATCCCAGAAGAGTTAAGCTAGTTGTATCTGGAATAAGTATGATCCTTCGATTTCATTTATTAAAAGGAGATTAAGGTTTGCTGTCAGATGCACCTGGTTTGTGAGCTCTAAACAAAGTTGTTAGAATTGTTTATGAAAAGCAGCATATGAAGACATGAGTATATAGGAATGCCAACCTTTCCTAAATGGGCAAAGATTTAACAGCCTTTTCCTTTGCACAATGAAAATGAGTCTTTAGGGATTACCTGACATATTTTAGCCATTTCTGCATAAAATATATGCCAAGGAATGTGGTGTTCTCTGCCAATATATTGCTAATTAAGAAACCTACCTGGCTAATTCAGGGCTTAAGTTGAACAACTATTATAGCAAAGTGGCTAAATATAAGGAACCTGGCTAGGCTAGGATGAAGAAATAGATGAAACTGTGTTGGCCTTCTATCTTTTGTCTGCAAAGATGTCATATGAAATTCCATTCCCTTAATCCTGATTTTCAGTACAGTATTTGAAATAAATTACACTGCAACATTCATAAGGGATTTCTCTTGTCCTAATGCTAAGTGTAAAAAAAATCACATTTCTGTCCAAAAAAGAAGTTCTATAAATAAGTTGTCTTGCAAAAAGGGCCTCAGTAGCTGCCAAATTTAGCTTTCCCCCTCCAGTTCTTCACCTTGTGTAACGGAACAGTCAGATCAATCTCATTCACTATGAATAATGGAAAATCTTCCTGTATTTCATGCTTATAGAAATGGACAATTTCAAAGCTGTGGAAAGAAAATAGATAATTATGGTTTGAGATGTGGACCTGCTACCCCTAGAAATCCTTTATAATCTGTTGGGAATGACTGGTCAGTGGAGAATTTGTAGCAGTTTCATTTATGTACAATTTGTATCATGGAGATCAGTATTTCTTACAGCAAACAAATATATGCCTGGTATACATTTCCTAAAATGTATTACTTCACATTATCCATATTAATGGGAATTGAATCCAGTTTAGCAACTTAGTTTTTATGAAGGAAATCCAGGAATGAAATTCGATGAAATCATTCATAGTGAAATCTTGGATGGTATAATTTTTCTTGTTTTACTAATTAACTTCTGTATACATATATACAAATATCTCTTGGGACATATTAAACAGGTGGCACACAGAGCCATATCGGTGGGCACACGAGCATTGCCCCAGCTCAGCTGCAGTGATTTACGGTGCGGGGAGGCAGGGTGCTTTGAATTATGGGTGTGGGCACATGCGCACGTGACCCCCGACGCTCCCCCCGCTTTTGGCACCTGACGACAAAAAGTTAGTCATCACTGTTCTAAACCATTTAGAGCAGTAGAGGAGATGATCCACTCATATGGTAATGTTACAAGAACATAGGCAAGACCTTTTTCACTACAGGGATTTAAGAGTGAGAAAGTTGCTGGATTTCTCAGTAAGGAAAACCTAATCCACTTCTGCCTTTAAACTTCTAACGACCTTGAAATGGGAAAATGAATGGAAGATGGAAATTGGAGATTTCAAAATTGTAAGGCCCTCGAAAGCCACAGCAGATGGACAGTAATGCGATTGGGTAGAGTTAGTTTTTTTCTCATATTTTGGAAGCTTCTTAGTTTAAACTAAGTTTCTTAGTTTAAAATATAATATGAAGTTTATTGTAGGGCCTATATTGCAGTTGCCATCCATTTCCTATGTCAGGGTAGTGAGAAATTATACAGTATTGTTAATTTTGGGACTAGTCATGGCTCACCCTGTCCTTGCATGTCCAAATGACATTTTGTACAAGAGTAATCATTTCTGAATTTCTCAGTAATATCATGTTATCCTAATGCAGTTGAAAGTCTCCTGAGCTTCACCAGTTAGACTTAGAATAACTATATTGTCACTTTGAATGTACACTAACTGGCATACATTAAAATGAAATTTCATTTCAGCTCTCAAAGGGTTACCACCTCCAATATACACTACATAAACATGAATACATACATACATACATACATACATACATACATACATACATACATGTGCATATACCCACATATATTACATAACACAGAGAAACAACACAGTTCTAGTTCGGATGTATACATGTACATGGAGAGAAAAATGAATCTTGCAAGATTACCAGATGGATGGCATAGGGAACAAAACTGTTACAGAATCTTCCAACACTATAGCTCCATATGAATGTAAACTTTTGGTCACAGTTCTCCTCTTATCCCTGCATCATGTGCAATAACCAAGATAGAGAAAGCAAATCAGAAGAAGTTCAGGATAATGAGCAAACTCTTAAAATCTACTAACTTTCTTATCCATTCTAAGAAAAAAGCTGAAATCATTTTCATCTTCTACAGGAGAAAACCACTGAAGAGTAATAAATGAAAGTTCCTTGACATTTGCTCATTATCCTGAACTTCTTCTGATGTGTCTCTGGAGATTCTCAGTCATCCAGCTCATGGTTGTCCCAAAGGTGCTTTTTCAAAAGACAACTGGACTTTCCAGTTTTCCTTGAAGACATTTTGCTTCTCATTCAAGAAGTTTCTTGAGTTCAGAACTGAAGTCCAGTTGCCTTTTGGAAAAGCACCTTTGGGACATTAGAGGGTTTGGTGGCTGGAAATTTGGAAGGATTCAGAGAGCATATTACATCCTCAAACTTCTAGCTGTTGACATTGCTGATAATTTTTAGGCATTATATTTCTGCATCTCCTCACTCATTTTTAAAAAAATGTAAATACTTTTTTTAAATGAGTGGAACTATTTAACAATAGAAGCAACAGAAGCAGGGGTGAAATGTACTTACCTTTCCTACTGGTTCGCTGATGTGCATATGCACGCCGTCATCTGCACTAGCGCAAATCCTTCTGCGCATGCGCAGATGGTCAAACCAGGACATGACGACATTCTGATTTAGGGAGCCTCCTGTCGCTGGCGCTACCAGTTCTCCGAACTACCTGCCGCCGGCACTGCCAGCTCCCACAAGCCAGATAGAGCCGGCAGTATTTCACCCCTGGACAGTCTTAAAAGAATTGTTATTCAGAAATTAGAAAAGGGAAGGATAGAGAAGAGAGAGCTTTTATTTCTTTTTGCTTGGAAGGAAGGTAACCTGTCATCTTTAAGTGTCTTTCCATCAACCTCCACAAGGTTTCATAGGGTAAGAGTGCAGTCATTCTGATCTGGGAAAATTGGCAAACATTGTTTCCTTTGCTGGATAAGAGAGGCATGGTTTGACTTTTAAAGAAACTGCTGTGGTGCAGATCACCTTGGAGTGAATGATTCATATCAGTGAGGTGTGGACTGGTTCTGGAAAATGTGGAAACTTGGCTCTGAAGTGACTGATCTTCTGAGATGAGCTTTTTTGCAATATTATTAAAAGCGGAAGTAGGTTGTTTTCATTTTTATTAAAATACCCCAGTAGCAATTTTTTTGAGAACTAATGTTATGTTATATACACTATAGGTAAGAATGGAGTCATGGCCACTTATTTATATTCTGTCTGGTGATTTTCCGTGAGACTTAACTATATTCTCCAAAGCAAAATCTATATATCCAGTCATGGAAGGTTTGACCTGAACAATATAAAACAGGTATAAGCAATCCTTTGGTGGCAAGGTGCTGTACACAACATTTCTGTCGGGGAAGAAAGTGAGCAGAGTACTGATGAGAAATAAATAAGATTGCATTCTGCTTGTAGACAAAGCTTAAGATTTTTTTTTTCTTAAATCCTGCCTGGGAAGGAAAGTAGAAAGGCTTTTTGTTTGTTTGTTTGTTTGTTTGGACAGCTTACACTGCAGTTTCATGTGTCTCCTTAAGCACTGCCAAAGAACACAGAGGTCACTCAGCTTTGGCATCAGTGAACATAGACAAAGCCTTAGACAGCCAACACCATTTCTGGTCCATCTGGCTCCCCAAAGCCTCTTTTAAGGATCTTAAACAAGAGTGAAATAAGCAAGAAAAGAGATGTAGAATAGTGTGTCAGTAGTTTTAATACAAAATTTCCAGATTTCCTTAGTCTTCTTGGATTCTGTTTATAGTATAAAGCTATTTCTTTAATTAATAAATAAATAAACCTTTTGGAAGATTCCTAAATTAACCCTAAATTGAAAGAGATTATCTCTTAACTTCTACCCATATTATATCCTTCCCATCTTTGGTAACATTAATATGATAACATCACTACAGCAACAATTATATCTGGCTGTTGTAAAGAATTTTGAGAAAATGTGTCTAAAGTGCACTATCACAGACCAATGGTATGCCATTGATTATTTTGGCAAGAACTACAGTAAAATCTGCAAGAAAATGACAGTGGATTCGGAGAGCTTACATATCTTACACATATCAACTCTGCCCAATCATTAAATTATGCTGAATAAGATCTGTAAGAAGTGAATGATAGTCAGTGTATGCATTTTGAGGATCATTCATAG
>JANHFK010010354.1:192588-204695 GCA_036250565.1 Sibynophis collaris | reverse complement strand
AACAAGGAGATGCTGCAAAGATCATAAGCATGAAAAACAGTCAAAAGTTCCTTTTTTCAGTGCTGTTGTAACTCTGGACGGTCAGTAAATGAACTGTTGTAACTCAAGAACTACCTATATAAATGTTAGCTCCATTCTACAGCTGTTGATTGGATCCTAAACAAAAAATAAATTTGTGAAGTGACTCCTCTGAAAAGCAGTGGACAAGACCTTTAAAATATTCTCCCCTTCGATGTTTGTGAAGGCCCAGCTATTATTCACTTCAGACAGGAGTTGCTTTAGTTGCATCTTTTTTTTTAAGTGCATCATTTTAAAAGAAAAGAATTTTGTGACTCAAGCATAGATTGATCACTTAAATAGTTTGCAGAATAAATAATGGAAATAATGGAAATGGAACTGTAGATATAAATATAAATGTAAATCAAACTGCTATAATATTAATAAAAATGTAACACATCCTGACTTAAGAGGAAAATGTGTCTAGCTGATCTGTTTGCTGTTCTCCAGCTAAATATTAAAGAATAATTTCAAAGCCACTCATTTTCCTTTTCATGCTTCTGGCGTGAAACTGGATCTAAACTGGATAACTTTCAGGTGCAGGATTAACATTTATAAAGTTGGAAAAGAGAACTCCTTACCAACTTTCAGTATTTCCTTTGTTTTGCTAGAAAAGATGGAAAAGTTTATCAGAGTTGGGCTTGGAAAATATTCTACTTTTGCCAGGAACTTCTGTGCTCCTTATAGTAGAACTCCTGAGCTATTATTTCAAGCAGGCTTTTAACAGATGACGAGTCATTTGATTGCAATAAACTTGATAACATCCAAACTGGACTTTGTTTTAAGTAGCTTGTTCCTTTGGCTATGCCAACCAGCCCGTAATTAAATTCCCTGAGCTTTTGGTACAATTAATAAGTCATAAGAAAAGGACTGCTAGGAAGTATAAGGGTTTTTTTGGTCTACCAGTAAGGCTGAGTTATAAGTCTCTTCATTTCTAAAGCAAGTGTGAAATTAGCCACTTGTTAATAAAATATTTAAATTTTACCTGTGAAAATTACATGTTTTGTACAAAAACATGCATGATTTAATGGTGTGAATGAAATCTATTTCACCCACTGAAGTTTTCCACTTCTTTTTTCTAGAGGTTTTACATTTATTTATAGATATTTAGTTTTGCATTTCCATGTGATGCTTTGGCAAGAGAAAAATCCTTGTTACCTATAATAGAATTATAAATGGAGCAGCGTTTTCTATTTTGGCTGCTTTGTGGCATTTTACAGGTTTCTTAGATATTGGTGAAAATAAGAGCATAATTTTCTTATGCAAATATTGTGCCTACCAAGATGGGCACTATTTTATTAAATTTATTGGAACCCATGCTGGAGAAAATTTCACTGTGTGCAATAATGGGCTAGAAGTAGATGAATTTTCCTATGCTAAAGCATGTGATTCATATACATATGTGATACAGGATTCTACTCTTTACACTTAAAAATATTTTGAGTTGTGAAAAATCTTTGAATGGAAACTCCTGGGCCAGTTTGCCAAAATATGAATACTCAGGATTCCATATGATCATCCACTTTCTGCAATTTTCTTTCTTTTAGAACTTTTTTATTTTGTTTTTTTTAACAATGTTAAATTTTTGAGCAAAAATCAAATATACACAAAAGATGCAGATATAAACTATACATCATTTATATGAGCTAAGAGAAACGGTAGCTAGATCCAGCTTTTGTTGGCGCGTAACATATTTTCTATTTATTGTTGTCAATAAGCATCACTCTACAAATCTACTATTGAAAAGTCTCTAGTCAAAAATAATGACGTTCTGGATAACCTCTGCCATTTAGGATTGACTACCACATAGTAAAGGTACCGACTGTCAAGAAATACAGTATGCTGTAAACTAGCAATTGGTAGAGTAGAAATGAAGACCTTGGAAAAGATATTCAGTAACATAACTATGTCTACGAAATTCAGAATTACATAGCCAGGGATTTTCCTGTGATACTGTATACAGTCATGTGAAAAAGAAAGTACATCCTCTTTTGAGTTCTATGATTTACATATCAGGACATAGTAATGAATCTTGAAGAAGAATATTGACACTTTTGATCTATGATGTTTGGGGGGAAAATCCTGAATATATAGTATCATGGATAGCCAAAATATCAAACTAATGTCTCTTCTTGCCTCCATTTTGTGAATAGTTATGCCTATATGTACACCATAGACCATTTACATCTCCTTCTCCTTTTGCTGGGTAACAGATTTTTAAGCCATCCCTTTTAATTGGGAGGATCTGTTTCCGTTGGTCCTTCATTTTTGTGGATTTTCCAGCATGTAATTTTTAATGAACTGCGAAAGATCTACCTTTCATAGTTTCCCATTCCTTACCCCCCTTTCCCTGTCTAGGTTCTTAGGACTGTTTTCACATGTACCAGCTGATCTGCAGTAATAATCAGTTATTGAAGCTTTGTTATTTATTCATATATGTGAGCTGCTAAACCAGTAAATAGGAGAAAAGAACCATTTTGCACATTAGCTCTGGACTTCTGGAATAAGATTGTCTTGTAGAGACTGTGCAAACTTTTAAAAACAATCCTGAAATCTTTGTGATTCAGGGAGTATCTTATCTAATTTACCTTATTTTCCACTACAGTTATAATGTTGTTATTGTAAAGCAGACAAATTCACCTGCATTTTTTTCCCTGTCAATTTTCATTCTCTTTGGTGAGAGAGAACATGTTTCAGGATATACAAAGGATAAAATAATTTAGAGAAATTTTCCTGACTCTGGCATTCTTGAACAAATTTGTTACCTGGTGAACAAAGGAGGAATGTCAGTGAAATCCTGTCTTTCAGCCCTGTGCAGTTGATTCACCTACAGCCTCTGTGGGTTCCCGTGTTTGCATTAACTCTCATACGAAGACACAGAAGGGAACCTGAAATGATTGGAAAATCTATTTTTCCTTTGTACAAAGTAAGACAAAAGAAATATATGTTCAATTTCTCTGTGCAGGAGAATAAGGAAAAAACCATGTGCCCAGCTCTAGTTACAGTAAGATGTTGGCTTAATATTTAATTGTTGGCATTTGTAGATGTTGCCATTTTCTGTTGTTTAACATTGCATGAGATATTATTCTATTTTGAGAAGCATTTTTCATTTGAAAATGGCATAGAACTGTTTTAAATAATAAATGAATGCCTGTGAGTGTTCCTTTAAAAAAAACCAAAAAAACCCCCTTTTTTAAGATTAGAATTTCTTGGTAAGGAGCGGTGGTTGGTGTTTTCAGCGCTATAATTGTAAGATTGAATTCAGATTTACCATACTGTGAGTGTTGCTTCTTTAGTTCATTGGATATAATGTTATCCTAAAAGAGAAAAGTACAAATTAAAAGATTAGGACTCCCCTTATCCCCAATTCATTGTTACTCTGCAAATTTGAAATGGATAGCAAGCCCAGTGTTTTATTGGAACAATATCTTAAGTTCCTTGTAGGATTTAATCATTAATGGAGAGAGGCTTGATGGCAGAAAAAAACAACAACAATTGGCTCACAAGTAATGAATTTTACATTATTATGTTTGCTTTCTGAAATATAAACGCTAAGGGGCCTGTTCTGGAATATAAGAGCCCATTTTTTTCCATAATTAACATGAGAAGCTCAGAGAACAGCAGCTTTGTAGATAAGACAAAGGCTAGTTTAGTGTTCCTCAACATAGATTCATTAGCTGGTTATTTGACTCTCCCCTGGTGTTCCAGTATTGGAGTGATGGGCATGGAGGCAGAATAACCAGCTAAAACTAAGAGTTCCCAGGAGAAAGGGAAGTAGGCTGCTATATTCATTCATATTGTGTTGTTTATGAATATTGAGTAACTTTCTTAAGTGGTATTTGATCCATGCTAAGGTGAAGAGTGTAATTTACATCATATCAGACGGCACCCAACTCATTACTGGTTTTTATGGCTGGCAATATCTGTACCAGTGGGGATAGAGAGGAAGAGGTGTTTGTTTGTTTGTTTGTTTGTTTGTTTGTTTGTTTAAAACATGTATATAGTAGCCCTTCTTATAGCAAACTCAGGGCAACTCTCAATCAAAAATTATAACAGCATATCAACCTTTCTTAAAATTATAAAACTGAACACATTAGAAACATCAAAAACAACAACCTAGTGCCAAGTCAAACCTCTAATGTGCA
Source organism: Sibynophis collaris (assembly GCA_036250565.1). Lineage (NCBI taxonomy): Eukaryota > Metazoa > Chordata > Lepidosauria > Squamata > Sibynophiidae > Sibynophis > Sibynophis collaris. Next base: position 200,493 of record JANHFK010010354.1, on the reverse strand, counting down.
GTCACCTAATCTTAGGGGAAAAGACAGGTCTTCAAAGTTTTACAGAAGACTAGGAGGGTAGTCCCTGCCAAACTTCAGGGGACAGAGTATCCCATAGGTTAAGTAGGGAAGAGAGTCTTATTTCAGAACTCTAACTGGAGGAACCTAAACCCTTCTTCTGGTGCAGTAAAAGTAATCTGGTTCTCAATGTTAATAAAACAAAGGAGATCATTGTAGATTTTAGAAAGGGCCAGCATAGTCATATTCCACTCAGTATCAAGGATGCAGCTGTAGAGGTGGTCAACATAATAAAATATCTGGGGGTGTAGATAACTAACAATCTGAATTGGTCTCTTCACATGTCATCCTTAGCGTTGCATGCAAACCAGCATCTGCATTTCCTGCATCGGATGAGGAGAGCACATCTTTCTCCTTCTGTCCTGGCCACTTCATACAGAGACACAATTGAGAGTGTTTTAACAAAGTGCATCACTGTTTGGTTTGGTCGCAGCAGTGCCTCAGATAGAATGTCCATACAGAGAGTGGTAAGGAGAGCCGAGAAGATTATAGGAAGTTTATAACTTATAAGCGCTATGCAGTTAGAGCTCAAAGCAATGTTAGAGACCCCACACACCCACTTTACGGTCTGTTTCTGTTGTTCCCTCTGGGAGGAGGTTTCGAAGCATTTCTAGCAAGACTACCAGATTCTGTAACAGCTTTGTTCCCTATGCCATCTGTCTGGTAAACTTACAAGATTCGTTTTTCTCGCCATGTACATGTATATATCCAGACTAGACTGTGTTGTCTCTCTGTGTCATATAATATTTGTGGGTTTGTGGATATATACATAGTGTATATATGTATGTATGTATGTATGTATGTATGTATGTATGTATGTATGTATGTATGTATGTATGTATGTATTTAGTCATATTTATGTAGTGTATATTTAAGGTGGTGAACTTTTGACAGCTGTATGCAATGAAATTTCATTTTAATGTATGCTGATTAGTGTACATTTAAAGTGATAATAAAGTTATTCTAAGTCTAAGTCTTCTCCAAACAAAATGTGGGCACTGCAACTCACTTGAGAAGTCACCCCTAACTTAAACCCATAGAAGCTATCCTTTTGCAACCAAATGTAATTGGAAAGAAGAGAGTGGATTCACGCTTGATAGCTCATGAGTTGGAAAAACTTGGATTCCAATATCACCTCAATTCAAATTTATGTTTGTAAGTCCTGATCAGACAATCCTGTTAATCAAGTCAGAACTATGAGTTAGCATGTTGTGGGACTAGCTAAATACAACAGTGGGGAGGAGGGGCTAATTAGAGGAAGTTATTGTGACCTGTAGCTCACAAATACATATACCTTTTAATATGATTTTTAATAAGATACTATCATATTCCTCATAATTTTAGGCTCCTAAATGGTTTGAGAGAGACAGCTTGACTGTCAAGTGATTTACCTGAATTGATTTTGCAGTGAGGTCCATAATGGAAGCAAGGAACTTATAGTTCACTTGTTATGACACTTTGGAAAAAGAGCTCCTGGCATTCAACAGAAAAGAGGGAGACTTGACAGCTCGTATTTATAACTCCAGGTTTTTTTTTACCCACTGTCCTCAAGTGACTTACCAGAATCAAAAAGATTAGTGCTGGAATATGTAATAAGTAATTTCTTATTCCACAGTTGACATCCTGGCTCATAGGTAAGGGTAATGTAAGGAATTTTGGAGCCAATGCAATACCAGGTTTGGATCTTTCACACAGCTCTAGACTAATATTTCAGAATAATTCTGTAAAATAAATTGTTTAAAATTATGTATTCATAATGAGCGCTCACGGAACCTGAAGTAAAAAGTAAGGTTACATCTAGAATTTTCATATTAGATGACAAAAATTAGCACATAATAAAATTCTACTTAGGATAATAACTCCGTTGGCTTGATTTACATAGTGGCTAACACTGCATTAGATCAGCCAGTACATTAAATATACCCTGTATATAACATGGAGGTCTGACTTACTATGGGCAGAGTTGTCCACTCAAAATCACCTTTTTTTTGAGCCTAATGCAGCTGCATATGCTGTGATCCCATTTAGGCTAATAAGGTGGAACATAGCAAAATAGAATCTTGTTTAAGATTGCAACCAAATACAGGTAGTTCTTGCTTAGAGAGCTCACAACTCCATCATGACATGACATGATCACTAAGTGTAAATTCTTACAATGTTATTTCCTATTCAGTCATTGTGTCACTGCAGTTGTTAAGTGAAACATCGTAGGACCATGACTTGCAATTTTACTACTGGTTTCTCCATTAAATCTGTCTGTCCCAAGCTGGTTGGGGAGCCCTCAAATGGTGTGGAAGTGGTCATAAATGCTCACCAGTTTTGATGGTCATAAGTGCAAGGCTTGGTCACAAAGCTGTTGTTTTAACCTGTCATAATTTTCAACATTTTATAGTACTATTGAACTATATTGTACTATTTACAATACTATTTGATTCTATTCCTAGTGTCCCTTTATTCTAAAGATAATTATAATATTAGCAAATGATGAAAATATCCTATACCAGAGTCAAACAAACTGATCTAGAAAGCCCAAAATTTCACTTGTTATGCAGTTTCCTTTGAAGTTCCCAGTAAACTGCTTTGAATATATGGATAGAACTATAGAAAGTTTTGATAGATTCCTCTGGTTGACTCTAAAACATCAGACAGTTGGGGAGTTCAAATGATACAGTGAGCCAAAATGGTGAAGAATTCTGATTTATGAATAAGATTTCTCCTATTTGGTTCCCTCTGAATAGCACCATCCATGATTTTATTTAAAATTACATGCAAATCAACAAGTCTGAATTTGTGCCAACCCTGACAAGCAAGGATAAAAAGGCCCAGAATAAACCATTTTAAAAAAATCTGATTTGTTAAGTGTGAAGCAAGCTAGAGCTTTTGGTCTGGCATAAAATTTAACAACTCTATCCATACCTTCAATTCAGTCATGATACATAAGCTATCACTGTCCTCACCCAGGGTACAATTTAGAAATATTTGTGGCTCAAATCAGCTGCAAAGTCACCAGTAGTAGTTAAAGCTATTTTAAGAACATCTGAAAACTATGCATTTAAGTGTTATTCTAAACATTTAATGCCCCTTGCTTTGAACTCTGGCAGAAACATTGGCTCTGTTTTATTATTTTTCAAATGGAAGAATCTTAAGAACCTTAAGGGCTGGATAACATTGGTGGTGGTGCAGGGGTTAAAATGCAGTATTGCAGGCTAACTCTGCCCATACCCAGGAGTTTGATTCTGAGCCTTCCATCCTTCTGAGGTTGGTAAAATGAGGACTCCGATTGTTGAGCGCAATATGCTGACATTTGTTAACTGCTCAGATGGTACTGTAAAGTACTATGGAATGGTATATAAGTCTGAATGCTATTGCTATTGTTGTGGCTCTTACAGTTGCATGGTTTCCACTTAAAAGCAAGTAAGACAAGAACTGATTGTGAGGAACATGGGTTTGAGCAGCTTGTTATGCTGAATGCGTGGTGTGCAGCTGCTTGTTATTTTTCTTTAATTACCAATATGGGCTAATTAAATCTCATAGCTGTGCTGGTGTATTTGGGTGTATGGATATAAGGGTGATTTCATCCCAGTCACAGCAAGGAATAAACCTTCTCCTCATTGCCTGTGGTCCCATTAGCAGTTGAATTGCACAACACTAATGAAGATATAGTTGTATGCTGTTCTTTCTGCATAATGTGCAGTTTGTCCCTTAGGCAGGATCCTGTTATCTTTCTGCTTCCTTTTTTTTTGGGGGGGGGGGGGAGCTAGTGTTCTGTGGTAAATCACTGAGAAAAATGAGTCAGTTACTATTCTCCCAAACTCTTAGCTAAATATTGAACTACTTTTTTTTACCTCTCAACTCCTTCCCTGAGGGGAGACAGTAAGGGAGGTAGCTCAGCTGTTTGTTGTCTCAATTACTTCAGATATTTCTGTAGTTAATTATAAACATTTACATTATTCTGGGGGAACCCCTCTGGATTTGCATTTCCTTTATACTTAGTTCAAACTATGTTCTGATTTATTTACTTGCTCAGGAAAAAAAATGACTTTTTTTGGTCATTAAGAGACTAATTTTTTGGGGGGGAGGATCAATTAGGTAAAAGCAGGGAGTAAGGTTTGTATCAGGGGTGAAATGCTGCCGGCTCTATCTGGCTCACAGGAGCTGGTAGCGCCAGTAGTGGGTGGTTCCGAGAACTGGTAGGGCCACTGGAGGAAGGCTCCACCCCCAAACTGGGACATCATCACATCCCAGTTTTGACCATCTGTGCATGCGCGCACAACAATGAACCGGTAGGAAAGAAAAGTACAACTCCTGGTTTATATGTTTGAATACAACTAAAGTGACCCTAACTAGTGGTCACTTTAACCTGCTTTAAACATATAGATAAATTTACAATGTATGAATAAATATATGATTGAATATATTGAATGAAATTAGAAATTACCTGACAGCAAAATGGTCTTGTTTCTTTCAACTTCATAGTTTTAAAAAATTACAAAGGACTTGAACATGAGTTATTCATATATATATATCCCTTTTGCATAGAAATATAAAAAATGTCACCTCAAATTTCACTGGCAGCGAAGTTACATATCGTACTCCCACTGACTTCAGGGGAAGGCAAATGTTATTGTCAAGTAAAATCATTTTGTGGTTGTTTTTTTGTTGATCAAAAATTTACATAAAGGGGACTAAAAAGATTTGTCCTCCTGAAAATAGGGTACAAATAGCAATATAGTTTTCTATGAAAAGAACTTATGTGGTGGGATTTGCATTTTTAAATTTTTTATCAAGGGCATTTACATATCAGACAATTTAAAAGATAACTGTATTCAAATTGTTTCTTGAGTAATTTTCATCATTAAAAACAATGCACAGAAAACCTCTATTAAGTATGAGGACATTGTGAGCATATGTTGCTTTGAATTCTTCTGTGAATTTTAAAAATTCAGTAAGAAATACAAAGGCAGACTGGATACTGAAGTATTGTTAGAGACAATAAAACAATTTTAAAAGTTATTTGGCATCAATACTAACTGAAGCTATTCTTTTAATTTTAAAATCTTTGGGTAAATTCAAGTCTTTATTTTCCAGTGATAAGACCTCATTTAATATGTGGGCATATGGAAACTAGTTCTGAAACTATGATAATAAAAGGTTATAAGTAGAATTACTCCCCACCCCATTATACATCTGAATCAGGGGTGGGTGCCATTTACCTTCGCTACCAGTTTGCAACGGGAGTGCATGCACAGAAGCTTCTATGTATGCACAGAGCATCCATGATGACATCTGGGCGAGTGGGCGGAGCCTCCCGCCGCTACTACTGGTTCACAAGATCTGGACCAAACCGGTAGCAACCCACCACTGATCTGAATACTGATTTCAAAAATCTGAATATGAAAAATGATCAGAAAAAAATCAAATGATCTCAGAGCTTCCAGATTTAAGGAACATTAGTGCCAATTGAACAGACTGCAATAAAGTAAGAGATTGTAAAAAAAACAACAACAACTAGTTGTTGATTAAGTTGACTGAGGGGAGTGATAAATTACGAGCAGTAATTCAGACAGCACACCATGGATTACAAATGTGATAGCATCTGGAATGCCTGCACAAATCCTAATTCCAGCATTGTGTGTTAAATTTTGGAAGTGGATTATACACACATGCTCTTGAAAATCCTTAATGCATTTTCTTGTTTTGGAGAGTTCAGATTATATGGAGGTTGGTGAATAAATTCTAGCAAATGCTCTTACAAGTGGCATATAGATTCTAGACATTTATAGATCTAGACATCTGCACACAAATAGACATTTGTGAGTCTGGAGGTGTTGGTGGTAAGAGATGTACATATCCTCTTACATCACACTATTCCTTTTTACCTAAATAGGACTAACAACAAGGCCCTTTAAAAGTAGCATGTTGCCTCTCAGTTCTACACGGAATATTCCCAGGTCAATGAATATAGGATTGCAGCCTGTTCATAAAGAAATGTGTATAGAAAAACAGGCAAAAATTGGAGGGGGGTTCTGAGAGGGTAAGAATTATATTTTAAAAGGCTTATAAAGATGTTAGAATAAAAGAAAACCAAATGCATTAACATATATAGCACTTTGTTTCCTTTTTAGAGTGGACCCACTAATTAATTTGTTTTCTTTCTTACAGCGGGAACAACATACATATTTAGTAAAGGTGGTGGACAGATTACATATACCTGGCCTCCCAATGATCGGCCCAGCACCCGAGCAGATAGACTGGCCATAGGGTTTAGCACAGTTCAAAAAGAAGCCATCTTGGTGCGCGTGGATAGCTCGACTGGGCTTGGTGATTATTTAGAGCTGCACATCGTAAGTATCATCAGCAAAATGTAATGCTACTATTTGTCTGAAAGCTCTGATTTTAGCTTTTGCAATGGCTATTACAGTATTGTCCTTTTCTGAAATTGATCTTCTACCATTGAATAATATTTTTCCAAAGTAATTCAATGATTTATAAATTTCAGTCTCAGTTTTGGAAGAGATGTTGGCATTAAGAGACTAGCCCTGTTGACTAATAGCAAAATGCAAGAGTTTAAAGCATTTTGAATGAGCTGACCTCAGTATAATTTTAAAAAGCTGCAGATTTGGTTATGAATTGTTTTCATAAAACCGGATACTCTTTGACCTATTGCAATTATGTATGAGATATGAAGCTATATATTAAATTGTGAATATGGTATATAATTATGATTTTGACATGCTGGGAACAATGTAATTACTTTTCATCATTTTGTGTGCTAAGTGCACACTAAAAATCTCACAATTGTACCATATGACACCAAATCTAACATGGAAACAATAGGTGTAACTTTTTAATTATTATTTTGTGTTGCTTTTTAATTAATAACATAAAAATGAAAGAAATATGACAAAGAAAATAGTCTATAATATAAAAAATCATTCCAGCAGTAAAAAAAATAAATTTTACATATACTCATCCAATGTATAATAATAACGATGATAATATTGTAATACATATATGTTTCTCTTATATAATTAATATATTTTAACCTATTGTATTTTGTGTAAATGAGTCCCATATTTCATTATGCTTGTCTATATAAAGTCTATGTCTATAAACAGTCAGCTCATAGGTGGCAAGTGCAATCAGGTAACAATATGGAATAACTTAAATATTGTAGAGCGAGCCAGTTTGGTGTAGCAGTTAAGGCATCAGGCTAGAAATCAGGGACCATGATTTCTAATTCTACCTTAGATACAAAGCCATTTGGGTAGCAATGGGCTAGTCACTTTCTCTCTAGGAGGAGAGAAGGAGGAAATGCAAAATACTTCTGAAAAACCTTGCCAAGAGAAGTACAGGAGTCTAGTCTCTGAGAATTGGACACAATTGAATGGAAGGGGAAAAAAAGCAAACATTTAATGTATTGTTAAGATTTCTATGCAAGTATAATGTGTCCTGTGGAATTCAGGTACCATAGTTAGAAATCCTAGACCTCATGTTCCCTAAATGCATACATATGCCCCAAAGACTGTGATGTGATTGAAAGACTTTTCTACTTTCCATATTATGTCTAAAAAGGAATGTGGAGAAGCTTGTTTCCTGAATAGTGTGGTTTCTGGAATATCTGGACCATAAAGAGTTGAGACCAATTTCATTTTGAATTGAATTGGAATTTGTAGGGACCAAAAGAGATGCATGGACTAGGAATAATGCACAAATTTGAATATCCAAACTAGCCATTGTTAGAGCTGTCCACATCATTGGTCTCAACTATAGTAATGTATATTGTAGCTCAGTGGTATGAATGTCAAGAAAAGATGTATTAGTATTAGCAAATTTGCAAAAGAATCT
>JANHFK010010354.1:43997-54778 GCA_036250565.1 Sibynophis collaris | reverse complement strand
TGGTAAGGTTTTTCAGAAGTGGTTTGCCATTGCCTTCTTCCTAGGGCTGAGAGAAAGCAATTAGCTCAAGGTTACCCAGTTGCCTTTGTGCACAAGTTGGGACTAGAACTCACAGTCTCCTGGTTTCTAGCCTGATACCTTAATCACTACATTAAACTGCCCCTTATAATTCTGAAAACGCATTAGAATTTTGTAAAACCAGAATGCTGCAGCTTGAGGGGAACAGACTGTGAATTCCAGGGAAGAAACCAGCCAGGTTTATGTCCTTGCTAGGCTAAGTGTAAACAAAAACGTATAACACAAATTTGCCAGAATCTGCATGTCCTATTGTTAAGGATAATCATGTAACACAATAGATAGAAAGGTTCCATTTCTACTGCCAATCTTTAGTCGTGTTCCTGGGGATGGTGAAGCTATTTTTTCCTGTATTTTTACTTGAATTTTTGGAAGAGTTAATGGTAGCAATGGAGTCAGAGGCTCCAAGAGGCCTCCTACTTCCATTCTGCCCTTAATTTGGCTGTGTGTGTGTGTGTGTGTGCACACGCGTGTGTGTATAGAACTAGACATTTTGTTGCTAAATTGCATTCCTTATCTCAAGGTCTGGGGGAAAATTGGGTGTTAGCAATGGACTGTCCATTTTAAGTAGATTTCATTAAAAAAAATGAACTGGTTTAGATTCCATCCTAATAACTGAAAAGATATCCAGCTATGTGTCATCCATGCAGGTAGTGTTTATGTTGTCACAAAGATACTAGGACAATGTTACAAATTGGTAGTGACAGTAGAAGCCATTACTGACAAGTAAAAAATTCAGAATTATTTACACTGCCTGATCTGTGTACTGTAGAGCACCACAGGTTAACTCTTCGGATTTCCTATTCTGCAAAAGTGCAAACTCCAAACGTAACAGTATAGCAAGAGTTGATACAAGATTTGGCAAGGAACACCTTTGTAATCTGCCACAGCTTTATGGACCAAGCACCCTCAATTGAACTAAAATCATTCAGCCTCCTTAAAATTCTACAGACACATAATGCAAAGTTCTAATTAGAGCATGTCAAAGAGGTAGTTTATATTGTAAAAAATGCTGGTGATGATAATGAAATGATTATGATGATTATGATAATGAATGGTACTTTTTATAGCAGTTCTTTAGGTCTACCATAATCTCTTTGTGCTTTTCATCTTTGGAAAAGGTGAGAGGAATGACATGAAGGATTATTTAGTAACCTTTATTGCATTCATCTTTTATTCGTATGTTGAATTTCTGCTTCATTTTTTTCATTATAGATAACAAGTAAGACAGGTGGGAATTTTGTTCAATGCTTGTAAAAATACATTGATTTTTTTTTTAATGGCTAGATTGACTCTAAGCTTTTGTGTCAGTACAGTGCACAAATTTAATTGGTGTTGGTTTACATAATAGCCTCTATTTTAAATAACATGGTTTGCACATAATAACATGTATATGGTTAGGGTAAAACTAAGCACTGCTTCTGCTTGTGATGCATTCCCGAAATATGACAAACTGACTGGTATTGCACCTATCATTAGCAGGGAATGCTCTATGTGGTATGGAAATCCCTAAGAGTCATAACAAATTCTACTCCTACTCAGAGTTATTACAAAAATATTAAATGAAATCCTCAACTAACCAAAGCAATGATGGATATAGGTTTGTGATTAGAAGTAAATCTAATTGTAAGCCACCCAGAGCCATTGTATCACTGAGATGGATGGCTTAAACATTTAATAAATAAAATAAATAAATGGCAAAGAGCAAAAATTAACCACTGAAATGAATAAAAGATAAATAGATAAGTTGTATTTCTATGGAATTAAGAGAAATAGGAAGGATGTACTGTGATCATATGGAATGGACAAATGTACGCAGAGAAGTAAAGGGTGTAGGCTTAATTAAAAATGAAAGGGTTATAATATTGGAAAGTATAAATTGATGTCATCAAGACATAAATGTGAAATTGAAAATCCATAAATCAATTATATTTGCATATCACACTCCAGTAAAATATAAATCTTTCATTTAGTTATGAAAAATGCATAGACATAAGTATAGAATGGGAGAGACTATGCTAGTAGCAATACATGTTAACACAGAACAAGATCTGCATTATCTGAACAGAAGTTCAAAATATGCCAACACTATGATGCAGCTGCAAAAAAATACAACAACTCTCAAGCCCATCCCCAAGGCTGCATCTACAGAAATATATTGTGTCAACTCTGGAAGCCATATTAAAACAGAAGTTCCTTTCGTTGCCACTTGCACAATTATATTTCTGAATAAACCCCTTTTATATTGTAGGGAGTGAAGGATTGTCAGCCGGTCAAGGCCAGGGCATGCATGCCTGTGTAATGAGAAGGGAGCAGAGATGAGTCAAGCTGAAATGGAGGTTGATTGGCTTAAGTGACTGGTGGATGGGAAAGGGGGGTTGGATTTGTGGGTTTTTATTACTGGGGAAAACTTCGAAACTTTAGATTCAGGTTTTCCCAGATGTGCTAGTATCTCTTCTCAAATAAAATGGAACTTTGAATCATGATCATTTGGAATCAGTTTGTTTGGAGGGGGGGCGTTCTGGAACACTGACATATTGTCAACATCTAGTGAAGTCATCACTCCTGCTGACTACTATGTACAGGGCACAGGGCTGGGCACTATATTTTAAGAAATATATTGACAAACTGGGGCATGTCCAGAGATCAGCCACCAAAACAATAGTCTGGAAGCAAAAACTAATTAGGAATAGTGGGTAGCACGGAATATGTTTAGCCTGCAGAATAGAAAACTGCAGGAAAACATAATGGTGTATACATATCAGAAGTACTGTCATGTAGAAGATGAGACAGAATTATTCAGAGGTATTCCAAAATATAGAACAAAAAGAGAATGGTTAGCAAATAGCTCAGCATTAAGAGAGAATAAAATAAAAATCTGTAATGACCTTTTGATGATTTAATGTACATGTGACTAAATAGTTATGGTGATAGTAAATATGTACTTGTTGGGAATGCGTAGTTAGTTGTATTTGTGTATGTAGTTGATGCCACATTGCTAGCTGAGAACCTGAATGATTTACAGAAAATGTTAGACTATGAATGATCAGGGTAGTTTAACAGAAAAAAAATGATGATTCAACTTGTTAATATATGATGAAAATCTATAGCAAGTTAATGCATCTGTATATAGTGTATATCTTGGTAAAAGATAACAAATTGGGCTGGGGCACATTTTAAGATGTACAAATGATAGTAGGAAGGGAGAGGGTGATATGTAGTCAGTGGTGGGTTCTACCAGTTTGGTCCGAATCTTGCGAACCAGTAGTAGCGGCTTCGGGAGGCTCCACCCACCTGCCTGGACATCATCACGGACGCTCTGCGAATGCTCAGAGTGTGCTCCCGTTGCAAACTGGTAGCGAAGGTAAGTGGAACCCACCCCTGTATGTAGTCTATTGTAGGAACTGGACTCCTAGTTTACTAGATACTGTCCTGTCACTAAATTTCAGAGGATTGGCAAGCTGCTTTGTTTTGAAACTTTTGTTTTAATTAAAAAGCTTCATACTGAATGCAGAAGCATCACTATTTTTATCTGGGATTTTTATTTTAGCTAAACTTTTGAATTAATCATCCATTTTTCTGGATTCATGAATTTATAATTTATCGAGATTTCCAATCATCACCAGCTAATGAGGTTTTATTCTCTGTTTGTGATATGCAGCTGGGTAACTGTGTCAGAAAATGTCACAGAGTACATTATTTCAAAAGAAGTTTACAAATTATCAAAATAATGCTTTGAAAGGAGAAAGAAGGCAGAACTATTCTTCATTATTTAAAAAAATAACACCACTCATTGAATCATAATGTTGTATAAAATGAAGATAATGTTTGAGCCTGCAGATGCTATTATTTATGGTGGTTGTTTATTTGCATTAACCTTTCAAACATCCTGATCTGTTGGATTACAATTTATTTCTAGTCAGCATAGAAATAGTCTGCAATAAACTATTTGATCCCATTTCCACATCAACCTCTGAACAAGAAAAAGGGTGCTTGCAATGTACTGTATATAATGTATATTGTATTCTTAAATAATAGAAAATAAAGACAACGAAAACAGTAGGGATAAGTATCTTGGAGACAAACAGAATAGCTTTCCTTTAAATAATAGTAACAACAAAGAAGTGCCTTTTAAAAAAATCAAAATCACCAGAGTATGGTATCGATACCAAGGATCGTATCGAAAGAGTAGAATTATAGAGCAGAATTGTGCTGATAGTATTCTCTCTGATAGTTTTTTTTCTTGCTCATTATCAGATGTTGTAACTTTGATACAATTTTCCTCAAAGCAGCACAGGAAATAACACAATTATGTTTGTGACTGTTTAACTGTTTGCACTAGTTAATGGAGTAGTAATAGGGCACCTCTTAGAAGTACTGTACCATCGTTCAGTGGTGACACATTTTCCTAGCAAATGCCAAATTCATCAGAAGAAAATGATAGAATACTGGCTGTACTGAATGTTTGTGTTATACTTGGCACCTGTTACCTTCTCTTGTTCCATTAGTGGAAACAATCTGGAATCTCAGTGTACTCAGCAGTGTTTATATTTTATTGGGAGTAAATTTTACAGCTCAAGGAAGGCTCTAATTGTCAAACACGGAGCTGGTTCTATCATGCATTTTGTGGAAGATGCACAACATGATAAAAATGATTAAAAAGAAATTTCAGCATCAAAATGTCAAAAATATCAAGGCATAGTTGATCCTAAGATGTCACCCATTCTGGCAATACTGGATGTCATGATTTCCGCAAGAATTGCAAAATACAACCAAGCCCAGAGATCACAATGTAAAACCATTTTTATTTTAACTCTATCAACAAATAAATCTCTTGATGGCATAGGAATGTTTGTGAGGATTTCTGTAGTAAAAGCAGTATCTGATTGGGAAGTTACCCAAAGTACCTCTGCCCAGTGAATGCAAGCAAGAATTGTATTTCATTATAGGTTCTTCTGTTTGTTCTGCTTTTAATTTAACTTTCATCTAGATTCTTCTAAAATGGATTATTAACTGAAACCTACCCAAAGATTATCATTAGGTACCAGGGATACTGCCAGGTACATTAGCCATTATGTGGAAAGTATGCAATAAATAACCAAGCCGTAGTCCAGAAAAACGTGCACGTAGTGGAAATATTTGGAGAAGTCTAACAGTATGATTTTGCTCCAAAACAGCTGTCAAAACATGGAAGTTGGAGTTGAAGTTGTGGATTTATGTAACGACCTGGTCCAAACCTATAATATGAATTGGCTGGGAAAGAGGCTATGCGAAATGATAGATATAAACACAGGTTACTAGGAATATGAATTTCAAAAGCTCAATAAAAATTGCTCAAAATTGTAGAAAAGTTGTCTTGAATACCATACATGCATATGTTAATTCTGCAGGTAGCTCTGGATGAGCTTCCAAATTCATGTTCCTAATACACTCAGTTTACATCTAGCGTATACCACTCTAGGGCCATCAAACTGCCACAAAATAATGTGCGAAGTTCCAAGTTCTTCAAAATTCATTAACAAATGAGATAAGTTTATGTTTTAATGGATAAATGTTCTTTAACAGCATTACCTTCATGCTTGGATTATTTGTTTTCTCTACTCCCGGCTTTTTCTTTTTCTTTTGTGCCAACTCACCTGTTAAAGGTATACATTATTTTGTGGCATTTTGATGGCCTAGTGATAGTCTTGCTCAGCCATAATTTTGGATCCCATGTACAATATATATTTCATAAGAATATCCAAATATTACATACTGATGTTAGAATTTCTAATTTGAGATGTTATTCAGCTAATTCAACATTGGATGTTTGTACAAAATGGTTAAATCTATTGAATCTACAGTTTATTATGAAAATCAGCTTGGAGCTGGCCATTCAAACAATATAATGCTAAATCTGGGGAACGCAGGTGTGTAATATGGAATATGGTTCTAGATGCAACATGAGGAAGTTTGCATAATAAAAGGATTTGTTACTTGACAGTTACTCTGTGATGATTCAGGTTTTTTAATAGATGCTAGAAACAGTCCTTCTTCTTCTTTGTTTGTGTATGTGTGTGTGTGTGTGTTTACAAAACTCCAGGTGTGTTGATGTTCATTTTCTATTACTTTGCTTTTCTTACTTCCTATAGCTTAATGAAAGCCTAAGCAACAGTGTGACAACAGACACCTCCTCAAGGTGCACCAGATTTTAGTAAAATTACTTCTAAAAATAGAAATATATCACCTAAAAATGGGATGGTGGATGGCACATAATCAATGTGCTGATTATACCCAGTTGCCTATCTCTACTTTTGGCTGTACTGGATATAGACCACCCAGAGGCCCCACAGAAGCCTACAGTCCAGTACCTTCTTTGCATTCTTTGTAACCCACATAACCTCTTCCCCTCCCCCAAGACAAAGATTAACTGGAGTGGTAGGAACATCATAGCAGGAGGAATTCAACCATCCTGAATTTAATCCACCACCACTAGGCTCACTCTCTTAGCCAATGTTTCTCTACCTTTTCTGTCTAGGGACTTCTGTGAGTCAAAGTCCACACATTTTAAAGTTTTCAAGCTTGAGAAATACTTCTGTAAGCAATTTCCAATAAAGCCTACAATTTGCAGACTTTTGGGTTAATGTGAAACTTTAAAAAGAATGGTAGCTCTTGTCCCTCACACTGTCTTTAGTGCAATGTATCTACTGAAGGAGAAGGAGTTAAATATTGCTGCATACTTCATCAGGAATATATGCAGTGAGGGCTTTGTTTAATTGAAAGCGGTAAAAAAAACCTGTCCTTGTCATTTTGCCATTTGTAAATTATAATTGCATATTTGAGACTTTTACTGCAACTTTCAGATACATAGAGTGACTGAGCAAATGCTCAATTCTCCTGTTTGTATGTGAGTGCTTTGGCACTTTGACATGTTTCCAGTATTAAATGGATGCATGAGGTAAGAGCCTTTGTAAGTACAAATCAATGCATGTGGCAGAGGTTCAATTATGAACATAATCTTATTAAAAATGAATTTAACTTAGAAAACTGAGCCACTTGGAATGCAATCTTTACAAAACATTTGCTGAACTGTGTGATGTCTTTATTGTGGTGTACTTTGTGTTTAGGAACATAGAAGAAACCATTTTTCAATAAATTGGGGTATAGAGATAGTTTCCCTCCCAAGATAAAACATGGCAACAAGGGTATTGATGTTTGTGTAAATTGTAGCATTAGAACATTAATAATGAAAACATTTTCTTATTCAGGAATAATTAATCATTTTTTTCAAGGTAGATAAGGGCACTAGATTAGGGTTTATTCTGTATTTTTAAAATGGGATTATTCTTCCAGTGTATTTTTTTTATATGTTTGGTACATTATTCTTAATATGTTATGGGTGCATTGACAATGACAGAATAGATTGTCCACCATCTAAATTCAGAAGGAGAACAGAACAATTCTGCAATCTCTCTGAATACCTGTGGACAATTGTGTAAGAATTAGCTGCATGGTAAAGTATGTAAATCAATAGAGAGTGATGACTGAAATATAATAGGAAAAGTGGAGTTTTTCTAGCACTTTCTCTACTTTTTTTTCCAGTCACAAACAGGAGCCAAACCACCACCATATTTATATAGCCGTGGTTTCCAGCATTTATCAGCTGATGAGCACATTTGATAGTTTGAGAATATTGCGCAAACATTTCACCAAATGGCTGTTGAGGAGATTACCTGTCTATAAAGTAGCTGTCATGAGCAATATGATCAATTATAGATTATCAGTTAATTACAATAGTAACTATATTCCACCTCTCCTATAGAGTGTTCTTTTTCATTAAAAAAAGAGGTTATGGAAACACTTTGAAGACAGAAATATTTTTAGAATGAAATTGATGCTGGAAGGTGACATTTTCCTTTATAGCATGTAGCAGCTCCCCCTCTTTTAAAATTAAAAGCATATAAAAATATTAAAAGGATGAGAAAAGGATTGTGAAGAAGATGTCTGCATTGGCCCTCTAGGCATCACATTGGGAAGTTCAGTTACATACATATTATACTGTATATGATAGATACGATGAACTTATGAAAACAACCATTGAAATAAATGGAGAATGTTCCCTAACTGTGCTCCTTAACAAGAGATTATCACAAGATAGATCTATCATGTTTATGATGGATTAGTTTGATCATCTCAAAAATTGTTATTCCATCCCACACATACAGTAGTTAGATGTACAATTAGTAGTTAGATGTAGTTAGATGTACAAATGTAGTTAGATATACAATTTTGGAGAGCATCAGTTTGTGTGTTAATAAACCATTCTGTTCTACTCATCTGCATACAATGAAATATATTCTGGAAGGTTTAAGAGGCACTTTTGCATGAATAAGTTGACTGTATCCCCAGTTTGTGGGGGGCAATAAGCTGACTTTGTATAAATATACAAAAGTATGAAGGCTATTGGTTAGTGCATTGTAAGCCGCCCTGAGTCTTCGGAGAAGGGCGGCATATAAATAAAATAAAAATAAAAATAAATAATAAACTTCCCTGCGGTCACATCATCTCAACTCAGGCGTTTTGACACTGGCTCACCTCTACAACCGTTGCACCATCCCGCTTATCATGTGATTGTCACCTACAACTTTCACAACAGCTTCTGACAAACAAAGTCAATGGGGAAGCCAGCAAGAAAGTGCAAGTCCCATTCAAGTGATGTTGTACTTAACTACGAATGATTCACTTAACGACTGAAGCTGGAAGGGACGTTGTTTTATTACTGTGTCACTTAGGGATGGAATTGTCAATCCCAATTGCAATTGTTCCAGGAGGACTACCCATATTCACAAAATCAGCATTCAAAATAGCCTTTTTCACATCCCTAAGGTCTCATTTTGCAAGCGTTTTTAAACATCACGTTGAAGTCTATTATTTCAGGGCACAATTTCCCAAGTCAAATATCATCAGCATTCAGTTATTGCTGGCATGTATATCGAGTTTCCCTTTTAATTTTTTTTAAATTATTATTTTTCCTTAAAATCATTTTTAAATAGTAAAAACAATATGAAAAATATGTGTAAAGAAAACGGATAAGTGACTAAGAAATAAAAGAAAAAAAAAGAAATGGCTTCTGATCTTCTTTACAGCAGTTATAAATATGTTTCTGTTATCCTCGCTCCTTTATTTGCATATTCTATCCTTTCTAATCCATAAAACAAGCTCATATTTTTTCTGTTTTCAGCAAAAAGTCCATAAAGGGTTTCCAGTCACTGACAAATGTTGTCTTTCTGCTAATCAAGCACGTTGATTTTGTCATCTCTACAAATTTTGTCATCTTTACTGTTCCTCCATTGTGTGTATTTCAAGGTCTTTTCATCTTTGTACATACCATAATAATCTTTTTTTTTTTTGAAAAAAGTTTTATTGATTTTTAAGGGGAAGGGGAAAATCAAATAGTCATTTTGAATTTTTTAATGGCATCCATATGAGCCATATGTATGAGATGTGTAAATCGGTTTTTGGGTAAAATGAAAATCAATTAAAATATAAATAATTCTATTATTGTCTATTTTAAAGTGTGTGTGTGTGTGTGTGTGTGTGTTGTATAGGCAACCTGATGCCATGCAGATGTCCAAACTGCCCACATAATACCCAGCTGCTGAACTGCAGGATGTTTATGGAGATTCTCAGTCATCCAGATCATGGTTTTTCAAAAGGCAACTGGACTTCCTTTGTTTTTCCTTGAAAATATTTCACTTCTCATCTAAGATGTTTCTTCAGTTCTGGAGATCTGAACAAGCTTCTTGGATTAGAAGCAAAACATTGTCAAGGAAAAATAAAGCCCAGTTGCCTTTTGAAAAAGCACCTTTTGGACTGCTGGTCAGGATGGTTGTGGTTTATAGGAATATTATCTCAAGAGTATTTGGAGGTATCAGATTGCTTATTTTAGTATTAAGTATAGTATATTTTGTAAGATATGATTTGTTTCTATTTCTTGTAAATAAAGTTTTGAAAATAGAATTCATTAATTGATTTTCAGAAATCCTAACTGTATTTAATTTAAAAAAGCAATATCTGGCTACTGTAGCTGGAAGTCTTTTGAAAAATGCTAAACTATTCAGCAAAGCTTTTAAACTTTTAGTTCGTCACTCTACCATGCCACACCTTAGACACTACTGCTTTGCTTTCTTTTTCAGAATGAAGCATGCATATAGAGAATGACGTACAAAACTTAAGCTTGTACAAAAGCTCTTTTGCTTGCATTGTGTATTTTACCATTTCCGATTGAGTTAGTTTTGTTGACTGATATTTAAAGGCTGTAGGATAATATTTAAACTCTGTTCTTGTGCAGAACAGAAAAATATAAAATGCTTTTTAATGCTGAGGTATGATACAAGCTTGAGTCTAAATCTTGGCACATAATATACTAGTACATTTTAAACCGAATACTATGTCAGTTTGATTAAATGTATTTTGAAAATCAGATAATTACTACTGAGATTAGAATTTTAATCAAACTCTAGGACAGTTTATATTGGCACCAATACAATGTTTGCTCATCTGTCTTATTTGTTGCATTGCTGGGTATATCACAAAACTGATTAGTTTAATATCGAATTAATTTGTATCAGTAGCATGTAGATCTCTCAAAATCTTGAGAGTTCAACACATTATAGCAGTCAAACCACTTACAGCTGAATTCAAGGATTGAACCCAGGGAAGTGAAG
>JANHFK010010350.1:3161-14759 GCA_036250565.1 Sibynophis collaris | reverse complement strand
AATGGTGGTTATTGCCCCCTCCAACGGTTTTATCTCCCAACCAAGGTGTTGCTCCAATCTTGAAAACAAAGTGGCAAGACCAGTTTGCCCAGGCAGTGAAATAGCTAGTCAGCAAACAGTGGTCCTCATCTCAATCCCAGGCCTAGGACCATGGAGCCTTTGCTGTACCATCTGTACCCTCTGATGCTGACTCCTTGTTTGATGAATGTTCAAGCAAATTCACAACCTTTTTCAGTGGGAGCCCTTTGTCTCCCTGACAGATTTCCTCACCAACCAAACCTGTACAGGTAATCCTCAATTTACAACAGTTTGTTTAGGGATGGTTAAAGTTACAGTGGCAACGAAAAAAGTGACTTATGACCATTTGTCATTCTTATGACTGTTTTCAGCATCCCCACAGTGACATGGTCAAAATCCAGAACCTTTGTCAGCGGACTCATATTTATGATGGTTACGTGGTCCTGGGATTATATGATCACATTTTGCAAACTTCTGGCAAGCAAAGTCACTGGGGAAGCCAGATTCACTTAACTGTATTACTAACTTAATAACTGCAGTGATTCACTTAACAATTGTTGGTCACATCTACTGATCCACTAGACCAAGGAGGCAAGGAATGTTGTGGGTCCCGTTCCCTAAGGTGATATATCTGGCGGGATCCAGATGAAGGGCCTTCTCTGTGGTGGCTCCCTCTCTCTGGGACATCATTCCCCAAGAGATTACACTGCCCCCATTCTAACACTCTTTCGGAAGGCCCTGTAGATGTAGTTCTGCTAGTGGGCCTGAGGAACCCAGAGCGAGGTGGAGCCCATTAAATAGCTAGTATAAATCTGTGTTGTTGCCAGGGTGTGGGGGGTTATTTTATTATTTTTCTTTCTTTTATATCCTTGTAAGCCGCCTTGAGTCACCAGGTGCGAGTAGGCGGCAATATAACTTTTCTAAATAAATAAATAAATTGTGGCAAGAAAGGTCATAAAATGGGGCAAAACTCACTTAACAAACATCTCACTTGGCAAACATCAATTGTGGTTGTAAGGACTACCTGTATTAGAATTAACTTAACAGCTTGTACAGGGGACAATTGTCTTCCTGATTAAGAATAGCAAGGATTTGAGAAATTATGTGAATTAGAGGACACATGTGAGAGCTAACTTGAAGATTCCTTTACCTGAGATCCAAGAACTTATGAACCACATTGCTAAATATCATATGCAGAATTAACCTATGTATTGGAATTTAATGACAAGAATTTGGATATGCCTTTTTCCCCTTGTCTATTATGCTCCTACCTTTATTTTATTTTTATTTTTTTGCGAGGCCAAGGATCATTTCCTACATGTAGTCTGTGATTACTCGCTCCAGAACTCCCTACCCATTAGGAATCACTACCCTCTTCTAATTTCCAAACTCTTGGAATGGTTACAAAAACCCAGAATGGATTGCAAATCTAATTTACATGGAATATATTTAATTGCCTTTGATTTTAATTTGAATACTTTAATCATTGATCTTTATGAAGATCACTGATGAAAGTATTTAATTTTAAAATTTTATGAATATATTTCTGCAATTTTCTGCATAAGCTCTTGATATTTTATTTAGATGAACTGCTTATTTATTCTGAAGATTCTGCTTTCCAATGTTTATGTTTAAGCAGGGTTTTTTTTTAGGTTTTGTAGCTAAGCTAAAGAAATATTTATTTGAACTTCCTATATTATACTATCTGGGCTACTTCATTTCCTTGAAAGAAATTCAGGTGGATCCAGGTAAGATACATATAATCTTGGATGCTCTCTCCATTTATCAGACATATGCATTTTGGATGCTTTACCAATGTTTACTGTTAATTTGTTCCTAATTTGGGTTTACTGACCACACCATTGACTCATATTAGTAAGAATGGGCTTCCCTTTAATTGAGTTTCTGATCCCAGTCTATCAAGCCTTCCTTTAGTATAAACAGACATTCACTTTTTAGCCCATCCCCTGTCACCCAGATCCCGGCCTCTCCTTTGTGAACATGTGTTCCTTACCTGTGTATTCTTTTTGGCAGCTCCTACAAGCCAAGATAAACTGTGATGATTTTAACAAGGAGCTGTTGATCATCAAGGAAAACTTACAGTATTGATACCATCTCCTTGGAAGTTCTAGATACTCTCTAGAAACAGACCACAAGAATTTGAAACACAATTTTCTAACAAGTATATACAATGTCATTTTCTTAAATTTTGAATCTCTTACATTTCTAAGTCCAAACACGAGTCTCTTACATTTCTAAGTCAACAAGAGGTTGATGTTGTAAGCTCAAGTTTTTCTTATATTATGTCCTTCCTCCAATGTCCATGATAAGCCCAAATAACTCTCACATCTGCCCTGCCCTGGTGACATCACAGGGTAGCCTACAGTCCTGGGATTGCTAAGTACTAAATATATCCATGACTATTTACATTTTTCTAAATTAGCCCCAGATGTCGTGATGGTTCCATCAATTCTTATCAGATCCTAAGAAAAGATGTTATTAAAAACCAAGAAATATCTCCATATTATGATTATGTTATATGAAAAGATTGAATAAGTAGCGATGCTTGAGCATCAATTCCTTTTGGTACCACTTAGCTTTGTCATGCTTGCATTTAGCAGCTCTTTCCAAGCTAAGGCTGATGATGACAGTCCTCAAACAGAAGAGAACCAACAACGGGAGGTGGAGAACTATATTTTATGGGTCTATGACCATTGCTATCCCTCTGCCTACCTACATGCTTCATGCTAATCATTATTGGTG
This sequence comes from Sibynophis collaris, assembly GCA_036250565.1. NCBI lineage: Eukaryota > Metazoa > Chordata > Lepidosauria > Squamata > Sibynophiidae > Sibynophis > Sibynophis collaris. The sequence continues at coordinate 11,978 of JANHFK010010350.1, read as the reverse complement.
GCTTGCATCACCGAAACCTGGTTGGGAAATGTGGCTTCTGGGGTTTCAGGTGTGGCACCAGCCACTACCCCAGGATAGGGGTGGTGGAGTAGCTGTTATCTGGGACTCTCAGAAAGCCTTTAGGCATTGTCCCAGACATAGCTGGATGTGAGATTCTTCTTGTAAGGTTGGTTTGTTGGGACCAGTTTGGAAGGCTGCTTGCTTGTAGCATCCCTGCTCAAGCAACTTAGACGTTATGTCTAAGTTGCCATTGGATTTCCTCAGACTTATTTTTCTGTGTTAACCCCGAGAAATACACCAAACTAAGAAATCAACTCCACCGGATTGTTAAAACTACCGGTACTTTTATAAGATTTTTCTATTGCAAAGCAAGTAGTTAAATGAGTTTTGCCCCATTTTAAGACTTTTCTTGCCACAGTTGTTAAGTGAATCACTGAGTTGTTAAGTTAGTAACCCGGTTGTAAATTAATCTAGCTTCCCCATTGACTTTGCTTGGTCAGACGGCCACAAAAGTTTGTAAATTGAGGATTACCTGTGTTTGGCATATTGTAATGTAATAGACAGGACTGCCCTTAAAGAGCATCTGCAAATTTTAGAAAATGATTGCCCATGTGCTAACCAGCATTACCTGGTAGAGTGAGGTAATCAATAGGTTTCCAGGTGCAATGTGACTGCTAGCTATGGCTTTTCAAGTTCTATGTGGCTTGGAACTTAGCTCCTTGGCTGCCCAAGGGCTGTCTAATGTTTTTGCTGGAAGTCCTTGCTAAGAAAGGAGAAGACTTGAATTTTTCTTCAGGGGCTTCCCTTCTCCAAAGCATTCTTCCCCAAGATGTAAAATCTGAATCATCTCCCCTGACATTTACCAAGTTGTCACTACTGATTCCAGAGAGCATTTGGTTTGGTTGTTGCAATGTTGATAAATTGTAATGCCATTAGTACAAGTATGGAATGTGATTATGCAGAGGATTTTTGTCGGTGATATTTAGTTGATTTTCTTTTTAGATGTTATTGATTTTGTTTTAAACGATCTGTATTGTGTGAAGATATTGCTGCAGGCTGCTAGCGACCTTATGAGTGAAGCAGCTTAAAAGCACTTGAAATAAATAGATGTTTCTACCACAGTTATATGCAAAAAGAGGAAAGCAGATGCTTCTGCTGTTCTTCCCTGTCTTTCTCTTGCTTGTTTCATTGATGCTGTGGGAGGCTGGCAGAGAGATTTAAAAATGGTCAAGATGGTGGCCACAATCAAATGATCAAGGCCCCGCCCCTTTTTACATACCTAAACAGTTATGGTTGCCATCTTGGCATTTTTTTTAACCCTCCTTGTGGATATTACCCCCTCCTCTTGGCTGGGAATTAAACAGGTAACCCTACTTTGTTTTAGCAACAAAGTTGTGCGTTTCAGAAGCTACAGTTTCAGAAGCTACAGTTAGGAGTTTAATTTGGTATGCTGAATTCTAATTTTGCATTTTTACCTTAAGAGATATAACTCTTCAGTGTGTTTGTGTGTGTGTGTGTTAAATATGTGTACTCTAATATTTCTGAAAGGTTCTCATTTCATTCCATTTTTTTACTTTAACAATCCCTACTTAACTGTATGTATAGCCTCTGTCTTAGGATTTAGGACTTGTCTTTGCATACAAAAAAACATGAATGGCTGCCTCAAGTCCATGTGATTTTTGACAGGTTAACACTGCCACCTGCTGTGAGGCTTGAAGGAGAGTAATTTAGGCAAGAAGCAAGAGGACTCTGAGTATGAAACGAGGGAGGTAGATTTTCTGCAGTAGAATAAGAGGAGGTTGACTTCAAACAGGCAAGCGGAGGTGAAGATGGCCTGCTTTGGAAATGCAATCCCAAAGATTTCCTTTTCAAATATAATATTTATTGAAGACAGTTTTAACAAGATAAAAATATTAGAACAACAAAAACAGTGAAGAAATAAGAAAAAAAAAGAAAGAAATAGAAACAAATAATAAGTTATAAAGAAGTAACTTACAACTTTGTCAGACTGGTTATAAATGTGTTTGTCGTTCCCCCACCCCTCTCTCTCTAAGGTTACATCATCATCTCTTTCTTTTCCAGGCCGGCAATTCTGTTGAAACCTTTGTGGTGCTGTGGAAATTCAAGATCATGCAGGCCATTGATGCGCAGTCCTTCTGATTTTCAGAGGACTTGTATGAACGATAATGCAGACTGCGTGTTAGGATATTTAAAATTTAATACCTGGAGCAGTGAAGGGTTGGAAAATGAGTAAGAACACACAGTTATAGCTGATTGGTCAAAGAGAGCTAGCCACTGCATGAGATAAGCAGTGGCTAGCTTACGATGGTGAACCTATGGCACGTGTGCCAGAGGTGGCACTCAGAGCCCTCTCTGCTGGCACGCTCCCTGTCGCCCCAAGTCAGATCTCCATGGCGTTTCTTTCGTGAGCTTCCGTTTCCCTGCAAACGATGAAACAGAAGCTCACGAAAGAAAAAGATCTTACCTCTTGCTGTGCTGCCAGTATTGGGATGCCTCATCTCCTGCCGGCCAGCTGGTCTTCGAGTCTCTGCTGTGCATGTCTATGCATGCGTGCTCACATGCGCACCTTCGCGCCTTTTAGTTTGGGCATGCGCGCATGTGGAGTTCGGGCACTCGGTGTCTAAAAGGTTGGCCATCACTGAGCTAAACTGTGACTGGTTGCTGTGAGTGAAAAGGGGAATTTCCTTGCTTCCCACCTTTTTCCTCTGTGTGCTGGGTGTGTTCTCTATCATTTGACGTTGTTCCTGCTGTGTTGATTTACCTAACAATGCTCCTCTTTGCTTGTCTTATTTACTGTCAAGTTGTCAAATATATTTATTTATATAAAACTGGTTTATGTCTGTGTTTCTGACTCCATTTGAACACCCGCTGCGCAATTCCCTGACATCGCGAGATGGCTGGAACAGAGATGGTGGAAATCCAGGCACGAAGCAACGACAGCCCGCCACCCCGTTCATAATGTAGCTCTTGAAATCTTCTAGAAATCTCAAATAAGACCAGCTGAGGGTCAACCAGTTGAGATGGACCATTAACAAGAAGGAGGCATTGTGAAGAGATAGTTCTTTTCTATGGGAATTAGGTAATTATCTGCTTTGAACTTTCCCTGAAATGGGCTCTAATTGTATATACTGTAGCTAAAGTCATTCTGAACAAGGATAACCTGACAACAGTGATCCATGCATTGTTGTAACTGCAGTGCATTGTCAGTGGGGCTATTTCTGAAAGATGTAGCCAATAAAATCCTGTGTATGCATTATCATTGTTCTGAACACACTGCATTGGCTGCCTGTTGGCTGTCAGGCTAACCTTAAAACACATGTGATGACATATATTTATTTATTTTATTAAACTTTTATACCGCCCTTCTCCTTTGGGAGAAAGCCCCCAATGGTTTAAGATGGGGATATTTCTCCCTTAAAACGTCAGCTAACAGCTAGTGGAGATGTATTCTCGAGGGTACAATATTTGCTAGAGGGGTGCTAAGCAGTAACCTGAAAGGGCATTCTTAATAGAAGTGATGCTAGTTTAAAACCCAACTGTTCATCCAGATAAATTCAAGTTCAGTGTGCATGCCATACAGTATCATTCCCTCTTACTGATAGCCTGTGCTAGCATTTTTGTAGCTTTGCAGTGTAGGCAGCAGTTTTCAAGTTTTAAATACACGAACTATTTTAAGTGAGGCTTTACTGGAACACAGATTAAATGTGTTAAGTTATTTTAAACTCTTTTTAATTACTCATTCTCTGCTTTAGGACTGCTTTTAGCAGGTTTTAAATTGTAAAAAAAATATATATTTACACTATTTATCACCCACATGTATGTAAATCAATAAATATTTCATATAAACTATGAATTAAAGTTTGAGCTAGGTTTTCAGCCCTCTAAAAGACTATAGTTTGAGTACTAAGAGAAAGGAGTGGACAGGATTGTTCCTGTCCATGAATTCCTTCAATCACCACCTGAGAATTCCTTGAATTCTTTTTCCAGACTTAGACATCTCACAGAATGAGCTACTGCTCTTTCAGACCACCAGTCTTTCTCCCTCCCAGTCCTTTTGTATCCCTTTCAAACTCGAGATGGAGCTATTTTCTCTATTTTCAGAACTCCGTGGGCATCACAACCACCTGAGAATGAGCACATTTACAATTTTGGAAGCCAGGACCCTGCAAAGAAGTAGCAACTGTCAACTCTCCCAAGTAACCAGGCAGGAAACATAAAACTAGATTAGTTAATTTGACTTTACTGTAAGGCTACATTAACGGAATCTTGCAAGTCTGAAGGTACAAAATTTCCATCACCATTTTTAATCATCCAAACAATTAGGGGGTCTATGACAACTCGCTGCGGCCAATTTGCCATGGCCAACTCACCACAGGACAACTTGCCATGGGATAATTCAACATGGGATCTATTCTTTTTATTATTCATCAAAGCATTACAAAAGCTGGTAATCGTAGGAATGATTTCCTTTGATACAAGAGATAAAATAATTTTGATGAAAACGTGGTCAACAAAAATAAAAGTGAACCTCACAGTGAATTGTCCCACAACAAGTTGACCATGGTGAGTTGTCCTGTGGCAAGTTGGTGAGTTGTCCTGTGGCAAGTTGGCCATGGCAAATTGGTTGTGGTGAGTTGTCCCATTCGACAATTAGGTTAGGTCTTTCCTAAGTTTCTTCCTCCAACCATTAATCTATTGGTGGCTCCTGCCTCTCTTGTCTGATTATCTCCTAGGCAGCATCTCTTCCCCACTTTCCTCAAAGTCATTCTTACATTCCATTGCACCAATGGAACAATAGTTGAGGGCTGAGAACTGTCAGTTAGTTTTTTCTTAATTGTTGGCCAATAACTGAATGTCTAGTCTTTCTCAAGTCTTTGCTTACTCTATGTTGAAATTCAATTTTGCACCCATCAGCTTTCTATAACCGTATTGACCACTGAGTCAATAGGCAGTAATGCTTAGCAGAGGAACTTTGCACTTCTACACCCTTTTCTTTTTGAAAAAATGTCTCTGTGTAACCATGTTTCCGATTGGTTCAATTGATATCCTTGAGACTTTCATCCTTGAGACTTTCATCATTCCCTTCAGTTTAGTTCTCCTTTCTCTTCTGTCTCCAACTTGTGCTGTGTGAGGTGGCTACAATGCCTGTAACATCAAATCCTCTTTACTAATTTGTTAATAGTAAACTCTGATGGATGTTTTAATTGCAGAATGTTTTTAATGTTTATTTTATGGTTTGTTTGTTTTTATTGTATGCCATCCAGAGTCACTTTTATGATATGGGTGCCTATATAAATTGAATGAATAAATAAATAAAAACCTGACTCATATTCTCTCTCCATTAAGGAGAGCATATTAAAGGCTCTTAGATGTAGAAAGAAGTAATTTAGGCTTTGTTATTACAAATTAAAGTTTTTATATACTAAATTTAGTGTTTCTCTATCCAATTTTTTCTCTTGCATCTGCTATCTATTGCTCACTCTATTCAGAAAAATAAAATAAATACAAATTGCTCTTAATGCTGAAATGACGCATTTGGGCATGCTGCTATCGTGGGATCTCAGGAGTTGAATGGTGGGATGAGCCAAGAATCTCATCCAATGAGAGCACAGATCACTCTTTCAAGCCATGTTTTCTGAAGACAATTCACTACCCTGAAATCGGAGCTCCTTATTGGTTGAAAGAACACCACTGGCTCACAAATGGCTCAAAATGGCTTTTAACTGCAAACTCAAAATTATCACATCACTTAGTCATTAATAGGGCAAGACTTACTGTTCTGTCTTCCTCTGGAACAACTCCAGATTGAAGATTTAAAAAAAAAATTGTACAATGCTCCATGACTTCCGGGGTAATAAAAAAGATAGCTGGTACCAAGTTCCATTTGATGCTGCCTTGGAGCATTGGAGTAGTGATTCTATCTTCTTTACATCATTCCTTCGTAAGGAAATATTTGTTCAGAAATGGAATATAGAACATAGAATAACAGAGTTGGAAAGGACCTTGGAGGTCATCTAGCCCAACTCCCTGCACAAGCAGGACAGTCTATACCAGTGATGGCTAACCTTTTTGCCGTCGCATGCCAAAAGCAAAGGGAGCGCGGGAGGTCTCGCACGTGCATGCCCACACCCTTAATTCAATGCCCGCCACTCCCCGCCACCATGCATGCATGCATGATCACTACGCTTCCCCCCTTTTGGCATGCAATGGCACGGTCCAGTAGGCCAGTTTTTCACCCTCCCCAGCCTGCAGAGGCTTTCTAGGAGCCTGGGGAGGACGAAAATGGCCTTTTCCACCCCCAAAGGCCCTCCGGAGGCCAGAAACGGTCCTTTCCCCGACTTCCAGTGGGTCTGGAAGGCCCATTTTCTGCCCTCCCCAAGCTGTAGAGTCTTTCTAGGAGCCTGGGGAGGATGAAAATGGCTTTCCCCACCTTCCCGGAGGCCAGAAACAGCTTTGGTGGGCCCAGAAGGCCTGAAAATCCGCTGGCCAGCACGCATGTGCACATGTGCACTGGAGCTGAGCTAGGGCAATGCTTGGATGCCCACATATATGGCTCCGCGTGCCACCTGTGGCACGTGTGTCATAGGTTCGCCATCACAGGTCTATACCATTTCAGACAAGTGGCTGTCCAGTTTCTTCTTGAAAGCCTCCACAATTTCTGAAGACAAGATGTTCCACAGGTTGATTGTTCTCACCATTAGGAAATTTCTCCTTAGTTATAGTATGTTCATATGTATGTATATAGTTATAGTTATAGTGTTATAGTTACAGTATAGGATTCCTCCTAGAGATTATGTGGTTGGTCATTGATAGGAGTGAGTCAATGCCTGATCTATTGGGAATTTGAAGGAGATCTAATCTTCCCCAGTTTTTAATTTCCACTGTACCATGCATTTCCTTGGTTTTGTGTTCAGACCATAACTCCTAGAATTTCCACTCTGAAAGGTATTGAAAATATTATTCACCCGTTATTATAGAAGATATTGGAATGGCCTAGAAAGACAGGAGGAAGAGCTGCTACTAAGGCGACTGTCAGATAAAGTAGGCTTGAAAATAACACAAGAAAACATCTCAGGTGAGCCCCTCCCTCGTTCACACATGAAGACTAAATGTCAGAAGGAAGAAGGTATTTAGACTAGCAGGATTCTGTTACTATAGCTGTTACTGTAAAGATACTGAAGCCTTGATCTATATGGAAGAGGGTTCTCAATCTGCTCCATCTTGTAGAGCTGAAACTTACAACCTTCAATTTCTCTACTGTCCTACTCAAAAAATTGCACGAAAGAATAGAATGAGATGTCTCAAAGAATGCTCCAAAATTCAGCAGCACCTTTAAAAACAGCATTAAAGATGATAAAAAATTAACTCCAAAACTCCCAGAGCCAAGAAAAGCTTTGAAAAAAAAACCCTGAGCATTTATGTTACCCTCTCCAGATCCAGAATCCACGTTTTTAGGAAACCGGAAGTAGATGATCATAGATCTCCTTCCTGTAAAAATATTTCCCTTCCTCCCAAGAGCTATGGGTCACCCAAGGATATTGTTCCTCTTGAGATCTGTTAAGTTGCTAAGACCTAGCTGTGTTTGATATTATGATACATCTATTTTAGACTGATACAGTCATTGTTAAGTGAGATCTAAATCAGGATGAAACTACATGTCACCTTGGCAAGTGATGTGTTCACACACCCACATTTGTTAAAATAATATGATTTAGTGCATTTTTAGGGGAGAACTGGGAGGAGGAAACTGCATTTAACCCCATTTATATTTGCTGATATTCATTGGCAAGTTACTGATATTTTAACTTCTCCTGCTTCCAGGTTAGTTTTCCCATACTATATTCCACTTTTGCTTCACAGACTCATTAGAGTTCCAATCTGTTGTGCAACCTATTCCAACGTTCCCAGGGGTCAATTAGATGTCTTTGGGAAGCCAAGGAAAAGGTCATGAGCCTATTGGCTCCCTCCCATACATTTTCTTCAGCCTAGGGAGACAGTACAGAGGCATCTGATCTCACTGAAAATAGCAATAGCACTTAGACTTATATACTGCTTCACTGTGCTTTATAGCCCTCTCTAAGCGGTTTTACAGAGTCAGCATATTGCCTCCAACAATCTGGGTCCTCATTTTACTGATCTCGGAAGAATGGAAGGCTGAGTCAACCTTGAGCCGATGAGAATTGGACTGCTGGCAATCAGCAGAATTAGCCTGCAATACTATATTCTAACCACTGTGCCACCACGGCTAGAGTTTAGGTGAAATTAGGAGTCCACCCCTCCCCCCCCAATGTGGATCACATTACAGTCAACATTGTCACTTTAATCCCCTTTCCTCCAATTCCCAGGGAGTGGTTTGGAATCTTTTGCCATCATTCTTTAAAATAATAATTCTGTTATTTGGTTGCAATCACATTTGGTGATCTCACTGCTCATTCCTAACTTCAGATAATTTCTGAACTGGTTTAAAAACACTGTGCCAATACGGATTCTTCTGGGATTCCACAGTTTACACTCACTCAGTACAGACATTGCTATGTATTCTTTCTCTCTGATTTCTCTTCTTTAACCTGTTATTGATCTATAACAGAACTTCTTATTAAACTAGAAATCAGGGAGATGGCCAGCTATTTTCCCATCCAAGCAATGATAAGATTTAAACCTACCTAACAGCACCCCTTGAAGGAACAGCTGGTGGAGGATAGCTGGTTCTTATCCATTCAGTCAGTTCTGAGTCTTTGGGATATTTAATCAGTTTTATAGACCGCCCCTCTCCCTTGCAGGACTCGGGGCGGTTTA
>JANHFK010010330.1:0-10538 GCA_036250565.1 Sibynophis collaris | reverse complement strand
GGGGTGGGCTCCGGGGGGGGGGGCTATTTTCACAGTACTGTATATAGATAAACAACTACCAGTAGTAAGTATGAAGGGACATAAAAATTGGTTTCTGTAGGAGTCACAGATACCACAGATGCAACACTACTGATTGAAAAAGTCTGCTTATTTTTTGCTTATTGTGTAGAAAGAACTGTGTAATGACTCAGCTGCAGCTTTCCATTAACCTCTCCAATATTTTGATGCTGAAAAGAAGGATCTTATATACTTCTATCAGGTTTAATAATAAGGCTATTAAAAGAATTTAGCAGAGAATAATGAATACTTGCAGTGGGAATGTGAAAAACAACATAACCACCAGGAAAAGAAAACACCAGTTTCTTCAACCTACATTCTAGTGAGATTTATTCTTCCCTTGTGCTCAACATTGTGGTGATGCTATGTCAATGGCAAAATTTAACCTGGCTTCTGTTCTTCATGTCATGTTCCAAGTTAAGTCAAGTTGACCACATGGTTCTAATTACAAAGCAACATGCTGCCCAAGTTTTTGTGTGTGTCTGTGTATGTGTGTATGTTGCCACATGCATACTTGTAGAATTTATTACCCCATATACCATTCCCAGTGCTTGTATATTTCCCCATTCAAACTATTACTTTCACTAGATTCCATAATTAAGAATACTGTGATTTAAATGTTCTGTGACTTATTTCGGCACCAATGTATGGAAGTGCTACTTTAAAATATGTGCATACTTCCATGCCAAAATGGAAAGGGGCCCACTTCAAATAAAAAGGGTTACAAATTTGAAAAGCATGGTTATCATAATAAGGAAACAATGAACAGCTTGATTAGTTATATATCAAAGAACTACCAATGAACAGCTTGGTAGTTATATAACTTCAGAAACAAATACTGCTACTGATATGTTAATTGTGATAAGGATAAATACTTATTCACTTTAAAGCAACTTTTACCCAAAGAACATCTACTGAGAAAATGTGCTCATTGGGCGCTACGGCAGACTAAAAAGCACATTGAATTGGACTGATAGAATTAAAAATATTAGCCTAATATTGATTTTTAGAACAAGACAATCTCTTGTATGCAGAATCCTTGAAAACACCATTACATTTAAGGAATACAGGTCAAGGTATATGTGCATCTGAACAGTTATCACTCATATATCTACAACATTAATTCACTTATCTGTATTATTTCTTAACAGATCACAGGGTCCTACTTTTCCATTTGCTTGCAGACACATGCATGCCTAAGGAGGCCGATGTCCAATGTATAGTTTTCATAATAGTTTCAAACTCTGGTTTTTCCAGGAGCCGCCACCGAAGACATGTCTATAAAACCTGTTACAAAGATTCATTCATCTAATGCTTAGCCTTAGACTTTCCCCAAACGATACAAATCCAGTTAAGACTTTTCCTATATTGGTCCAATCTCAAAGCTGGAAATTTGTGATAAAGTTATAATTGCTTGGTTGTTTGGAAAAACAAAGTTAAAGGATTAATCTCCTGAAACAAAAATATGTGAACAGCCACAGTACACTTGGAAAAGAGTAAAGATCAAGCAATGGATTGGATAAATTACCCCAGCATGCTTAACAACATACTATTAAGGTATGCTGTTAAGAAGGGCTGTTTTAAAGAAATTTATAAGCATAATTTATTTCTCTTATAAACTTCATCTTGGACTGAACTCAAGAACTGATCTCTGTTCAGTTTTATCCATAATGTGCCAAAAATATCAGAGTCTGCATTTTGTCTTTATTTTTCCCCAGAGCAGCTAGACAAAATCCCTAAGCAACCTTACAATATTTTATTTCAGCTATTTAAAAAATTGGATCTAATATCTTCGCATTCCACCATTCACCAGAAAAAAAACCCTACTTTCATTTTAACTGTAAATATTCATTTTCTAACTTCTAATGTTTTTCCTGTGACCCTATGAAATATATGCTATGTAGTTTTCTCTTTTTAATTTTTCTCCTTAGCGTTGAACAGAATTAAGGACAAAACACATCTAAAGATTTTTCAGTTACCATTACATTTTCTCTTTCTGGAATGCTAATATATTTTCTGAAATATAATAAAATATATAATTATGTTGATGCATTTCAAAAAATCAGTAGTATTGAGACCAAAGCTCACTTTTCCTTCATGTAAAGAAAATGATGTGAGGGGAGGGGAATATTGGAAAAGAAATTATTCTGAAACTTTTAGAAATACATATTATCAATGGACAAAGGACTATTCTTCACCTTCTTCCAAAACATTGTTTTCATTTTCAACAGAATCCATATTATGGTATATGCCTCTTTTAATCCTATCAATTCATTGTTTCCTTTCTCTATATACACATTATGTATTATATGTCTCTTTACTAAAAAATTTGCAGCTATCCATAGCCTCTTTCACTTCAGCCTCTTTTACTTAATCATTCCATTAAACATCTTTCATACTTTTTATTAATATATTGTAACTCTACTAAACTATGTATTAGTATGCTTTTTAACTCAATTCAGGCAGATTTCCTTGCATCCACTTCCCATTTATTCTGTTGGAAAATTTATCTTCTAATTCTTTTACATACAGGATTCATACTTTGCCTTTTTTGCATTCATTTTATGTTCAATTCTTTCCTTTTCCTCCATGTCAATTTTCTCCCAAGATTCATTCAACACTATCAAATAATATGCCCCTTATTCAGAACCATAAAGACTTGTCACTTTTGTATCATTCACTAGTTATCTAAATCTTTCATCAGAAATAACCAAAAGTTATATTTTAGCTCTATATTTCATTGCCATGTGTATTGATGGATTTATTCTTAAACCACAATTTAAACAACTGAATCTTTTTCTAAAGAGATATACACAAAATCAGTCACCATTCTTACTCATTCTTGAGACTGTAACTGGTCTCTTCTCAGTTGCTTTATTCCATTCCATTCATTTATATCACCAAACAAAGTAATTATTCCCCTGTATCAGTAAGTCAGAATACTGCAAATTTTCCAAAAACTCCATTTATGCTTCTTTTCTTATCACCATTCAATATGCAAGTATCATCAACCTATGAAATCCTGTTTTCTTACTGAGAATTCCATGACAATAACTTTATGCTAAGCTGAAGAGTTGCCGATTTTATCTGCTTGCATTGGATTTTTTAGTAAATTGTATTTCTTACATCTGCATAGCTGTCTTTTAAATTATAACTCACCTTGTGTTCCTTTGCAGAACAGCAATATGTAACAACATACATACAGAACTCTTCCATCTTATATAGCATGAGTTCATCATTATAAGATTTTATGTGTAATGTCTGACATCACTTCAATACACTACTTTGCACTGAAGTTAGTAGAAGGTGCCATTCAAAACAATTCCATCATGTGTAATGCTGTATTATGTAAGTACCTTCTGAGTCACTTCTCAAATAGAACCTGTGATTCACACTGTTTTGTGATGTCTCTTTCAAATGCCATTGTGAGACACAGGCCCTGTGTCTCAGAATAAGTCACAGGGTTCAGTATTAGGCAAAATATTTAAAATAATGTGTTAACAGTAGGAAGAATCTAGAGTTACTTGTTGTGAAAAAGCTGATGTTCCTTATGTGCTTGCAGAATGTCAATACAGATTGGCAATAGCTTCTTAACAAATAACAGAACAAATAGCATCACATTAGCGCTCCTTTTTTGTTCTTTCCCAGAGGTAATATTACTGCTGACAATATTAACATTTTTGTATCATGAATTACAGTGATGATGGCGTTCCACTGGAAGAGCTGAAGGACCAGGTTGGGGACAGATTGCCTTGGAGAAAATCTATTTATATAAGTTTACACCAATTTGATGGCACATAATCAATTAACAAAAATGCCATCATAATAGATCTGTGTTGCTCATTTCCTCTATCAATGGCACTTTGGAAAACAGACTAATTTCTTAAATATTAAATATAACTCAATCAAACGTTTGATAAAGAACTTACCTTGATTAGGATCGCATGATGCAAGCGTCTCTTGAGACATTGTTGCATAGATTTCCCAACCTAGAGCCCTCTAGATATGTTAGGAGTATAACTCACAGAATTTCTAGCCAAAAGCATTGCTGGGTGGAGATTCTCATAACTGTACTTCTAACATATCTGGAGGGCATCCAACTGGGAAAGAGTGAGATCAATCTTTCCCATAATTAGGTTATGCTCCTCTCCTTTTCATATTACGTACCTTTCCTTCTTCATTAAATCTTCCTACAAGATAAAACCATTCCCGAGAACAGAACCAAGTTGGCATAATTACTGTTGGTCCATGGGATGTGAAAACCTAGAAACAGAATAAGAAAATAGCCTTTTATTTTTCAAAGAAGCATAGTTCTTAAGAAATAAATTTGGAGATCTAATTCTTCTTTTCTGTTAAGGCTGAAAACCTAATAAGTATTTCTTTTGAGAGAAATGGGTTATTTTGTTACAAAAACAGAGTAATTTTTCAGGACAAAAAAAATAAGTAAGAAATGCTATGAATACAATAATAAATTTTGAATATTTTATTACAAAGCTGCAGTGGGGAAGAGTACTGTTAATTGGTAGACTGGTACTGAAGAAGGTAAGAAACACATTTCCATGAACTGTACTTTCCCTCTATCACTTTCTCCTTAGAATAATTTAAAAGATGGGCTACATATAATATAACACCATTTAGATCACAAAATCAACAAGACAAGAAGCAAACTCAAGAACTCAGTTTACAAATCTGAGATCATGCGTTTTGCAATATCTCATCTGGTTTTGTTGTCAAAAAGTCATGAATTTGCATCAAAAACATAAGGAACCCAATATAAAAACCCCTTTTTATAACCCTGTAAACACTTAATTCGGGATAGAGTCAGGGCGACTAGATGGAGCTGAGCATTTCCTGGTTGGATGCCCTTCCTGATGCCATGCAGAGTTTGCAGCAGACTTTTTTTTTTTGCACCCTAAGAGAGAAATGCCTGCTGGTACTTAGGATTGACCTCTCAACCTTCCGAGTAGGAGGCAAGTGTCTTCACTACTAAGCCACCACGCTGCTCACAAAGATCCCAATATATGGACTATTATTCAAATGTGATATTCTACAATTGATTAATGTATTCCCTACACAAAGTGTTGTTGGCGTTTTCGGGCATTCATTTAGAAGTAGCCCTTGCATCTGAGGCTTGTCAATGTTTCTTAGATTCAAATAGAGAAAATTTAGCAGCATTCTATAACTTGTTCTATGACATATACTAAGTTTCCCATAAGATCTAAACTTCACAAACGTGAAATTAACTAGTTGGAAACTGTTTACATATTATATGCCAAAATTAACAACCAATGAAAAGTGCAACAAATCAAGTGGAAAGTATTTGAAACACGCCTTAGGCAATTGGTATTTAGTAACATTTATTTTATGGCCAAATAACATCTATAAAATAAGAAAAAATGGCACACATGAGTAGAAATATTGGCAAATTTAATAACCTAAATATTTACACAGAAAACTGAAGAAAACTAGTATCTAGGAAAATAAATGAATGTGACCCTTGATTTGTATATTTCTGAACGACAGTTTCAGTGAATTATACCAACAAAGACTTTTTTGCTTTAAACAAGTATGTCTTAAACCTAGAGCTGAAATAAACCAGAATATCCGGATTATGTAAGGTAAATCTATTTTTTTCCATTAATATAAGACAAAATGTCTAACATGTCTGCAGACTAATCTTCTTGTCAAGAAGTTAAAGGAGCATAGTCCATCCTGCCTTAGGTATATCTAAAGCTACTTTTCTGAGCTAAGCAAACACAGACAGATATTAGTTGTTTCCAGCTGCTTCTTGTGGACTTAATCTAGCTCATTCACAATGTATACGTGATCCATACAATACCACTATCCAGTTATTATTCTGCCATATTTTTGCAGTGCTGATTCTTTCATTAGTTTCCTTGTTCCATTACAACATTACAATTTTTTTTTTAATTGAACTTAACCTGACAGCCATCATCTAGGATTCCAGATCTGCACAATATAGCTCAAATCATATTCACTGCATGTTTTGGCTGTAAGAAATAATCATATTCCATACCTAATGCTCTACAAATCTGTAAGACAAAACATTATCAGAAGAAAATGGTCTAATTCTGAAGCAATACTAATAACAACTTAAGCAATACTTAAAACCATTATACATTCCATTCATTTTCTTGTTTTTAAGATTTAACATAGTTTTATCTTCAAAAATAATTCTGAATGAAATTAGTATAAAGGACATTAGTATAAAGGACATTAAAGGAAATCAGTATAAAGCAATATTGAAACTATCAGTGATGAAATTCAAATTTTTTCCCTACCGATTCTGTGGGCGTGTCTTGATGGGTTTTTTTTTCCTGTGACTGAGTGGGCATGGCCAACTCAATGTCACACACAGCCACGGCTACTCAGTCACATGACCACCATCACCAAGCAGAACCCAATAGGGAATTTTTTTTAATTTCTATTCTATTTTCTGCCCAGGCGTGGCCTAATCTGTCAAAGGCCTCCTGCTCTCCCTTCACCATGTGACACATCCTTACCTTCCTCCCACAGCTGGTTGCCAGGGAAGGCAAGCCAGGGCTGAGCCGTTGCCACTGGGCTCCCCGCCATGCCAGCCCGCATCTCACCCCCCTTGTCACAAGATGCTTGCAGCTGCAGTCTCCTGTTTTCAGTGCGGCTGGATGCTTCTTGCACCAAAAAAGAGATGGTAGCTGCAGGCTTCTTGTAGTGAAAATTACCGAAGCTGCTCCGCTTCTTGAAAACGCTGCCACCACTGCCCTATGTCCATGCAGCAGCCATGTAAGCACAAACCATTGCCTGCGCCAGCCGGCTACCAACGGTGCAGGAAACTATAGGAAGAGTAATTAGCCTGAAAGATCACTGATGAAAAGTCATATAGATAGTTGTACCCAAGTCGTACATTTTCCAATGATCTCTCTGAACTTCTAAAAGTTCTCTTATTTTCCTTTATTTGTTGACATTCTTGACTGAGGTATCTCTTCTTGTTCGTTCTTTGTTTGATATTTAAAGTCTGTGTTCAGATATCATATCCTTGTTATCCTAGGCTTTTGTTTTCAGCTATCATGTTGCTTAGTTTTAAAAGCCATTTTAAATGTTCAGTGAATATCCATTTCTTACAGATACATTCCTTTTGTTTATTTGGTTATAGCTAAGCGCATACTTTACAATATCCATTTTGAGTATCACTGACATTCCATTCCTTCATTTGATCATTGCATTCAGTATTATACAATGGATTAAGGTTAAAATGACTTGTTCTGGACCAAATAAATAAAATGTGTTATTTAGCTCTGTCTTTCAAAACACATAGTATTCTCTTCAAACTCTGTCAACTCCAGAGTTCTTTCCAATCTTGCAATCAGAGAAAAAACATGAAAGGAGTAGAAGGTATCCCTACAAATATGTGTGAGTGCATCCAAAGTAGCAGAATCAATTATGAATCCTATCATTATCTTTAACAATAATTTTAAAAATCCTGCAGCTAATAATGTTCTCTAAAAGATTGTAGAATACATGTTATAGTAAGCAGAAATGTTTGGCCTCTGTTTTCTAAAGTTATTTATTGTCTTTGAGGCCTCAAATAAAATTGACGGTATTGATTTGATCAATACTTCTGAACCTTTCTGAAACTTCCTTGGTTTTTTTCCTTTTAGAAAAAAAAGCACTTTGGGGACAACCAGATCTGGATGATTGAGAATCTCCATAGACAATACACCTGAATATTCATAGGTTAAAAGTAAATCTGTTTTATTTCAGTTTCTTTATTTCAAGAAAATATATGGAGAGAAGCAGGCAGAAGAAGTCAAAGAAATAATGAATTTAAAAATAGAAAATTACAAATAGCTAAACAGACAACTAGAAACTAAAAAAGGTAACTAAAGACATGTAAGAGTAACTACATTTTTTAAAAATTCAAAAACAAAACATCCTAGCCGTCTAATAGTACACTAAATATATTGGTGTACTTCATCAGGTTGCTACTAGTCTTCATTTCAAAATCTTCTACAGTAGTCCGAATAACTAAGTCCCAAAATATTTCATTATGAATAATCATAATAACAACTCTAAAAACACTTGTTATTGAACTGAAGAGAGGGAGGGTAGTTCTACTAGCTAGACATACTATGAACCATAAATGAGAGGACAACTCTCTCCAACAAACACACTGCTGAAAATTCTGAGAGAAGTATACCTTATACTGTACACTTGGAAATATTAGAATTGAACTGGTTTTGGTTTATTATATTTAACCTATAATAAGATAGAAAAAAATTATTACATACCAGGTCATTCAGTGATGAGAGCACCTTGGGAAATGTATAAGTTAACATACCTAGTAACTGGCAATGTATTTTCAACAAAACAAATGAACAGACATGCTTAAGTACCACTGATTCAATAGAAGAAACCAAATTCATCCAAGCTTTCCTTTGCCATTGAAAAAAAATTATGATATTTTTAATAAAATCTAATTTAAAAAACTTACATCCAGTTAGTTACTTATTTAATACATTTATATTCCAGCCTAAATGGGTACATACCTTGCAAAATAAAACACAGTAACTAATAAATGAAATATACTGAAATCTGTTAAAGAGTACAAAGTTTAAACATGCATCTATAAAATCACTTAAACAACTAAAACATAAAAACAAACTACCTGCAAACAAACCTACAGAATATTTTTAACGTTTTTTGTCTTCTGCAAATCTGTTATTACAATTACTTGCAATCATATTGCAATCATCCCACCCAGAAACCGGGAACAAAAGGAACAAAACCTACAGCTCTTTCTTTTTTTCAATAGCTGGGAATTACACCTCCCCCAGCATCTCAAACTTCCACGCATTTCTTGATAGTTACTGCCAAACCCTAGAGCAATGGGAACTCTCTAGCTTTGTGTGATGATCCTGAGAAGTGCCTAAGACACTCATACACACGTAAATTATGCCAATTTTTGAAGGCGGCAAGACAAACCGGTCAAACAGCATTATGAATTGATTTATAAATTAATCCGTAGGTGTAGATTCAGTAAGATAATGACTACATTCTCCATTTTCTGCCTTGCCTTAGGGAATATGAAGTCATTTTTTTTTTTACAAATTGTCTCTTGGTCAGCTTTTTCTAGCTTCAGAGAAAACTTAACAAGTTCTGTGTTTCAGTGCATTTTATACCAAATGGTTAAACTAAAGCAGCTTGTGGGTGTCTTTATTTAGTGGCATTGTAGAGCAGGTATTGGTCGGCTGATTTTCATTGCTTGAAGAAATTTCTAGCAACAAAACATGTTTTTGTTTTTGGTTTCCAGCTAATCTTGTTGAAAACTACACATTGTACTGACATATGTACAGAATTATGAACTGCAAACTGAAACTGGACAGAAAGCTACTCTGTTGCAATTAACAGTAAAAGTTTGTCTATTTTTTAAGAATTGCATATTTGAAATTGATTTCACCAGTTAACTTCTGTATGAGAACAAGAGCATAATGTGAAAAACTGAAGCTAATTAACACAAAAGCATCCTTGGTGCTCTCTGCTTTTCTTGCAGATGTTTCATTACACAAACTAGGCAACATCATCAGGACTAGCACTGATGAGATTACCTAGTCTGCATAATGTACCTTTTACAATGACACTAAATGAACCAGTTGTCATACTTACAGAGTTCCATCATCCCCACAACTATGTGATCTCTGTTTGTGATCTTCACTGCTAGTGTCTGACAAAATCAATGGTAAAGTCAGCAGGAAGTTGCAAATAGCAACCATGTGACAGTGCTTAAAAATGGCATAGGATTCACTTAATTATGGCACCAGAAGTATTGGAACTGCCATAGTTAAATAGTGCAGTCACATGACATTGTGCTTTAGAACTGCATCACTTAGCAATTCTGGTCCCAATTACCATCATTAAGTGAGGACTAATTTTAACAGACTTTTTAAAAAATTACATGTGTCTATTTAAAAGTTCTTTAAAAAACCAGACATGAAATTTCTAATTTCAATCCAATATTTTTTTTTAAAAAAAAATTTTTCTGGTAAGGAAGTATTGCTTACAGAGATCCACCAGCCTACCACTGTGGTCTTTAAATAGATCCTCTAACTTTCCAGCTTACAGACTCACATATGTGCTGGCTCAGCCTCATTGTTGCTGCAGAAAAGTTATGGAAGAGAGAAAGATGAAACACAATAAGAACACCTTGATCTTGGCTAGGTTACCTTAAGTGGCATCAAGAAAAAGTTATGACTATTGTAGAAGTCACTTCTACAAGCAAAAAAAGTTGTTACCACCTTGATATTTAGAATGTGTGCATGGTGTAGTCTAATGCCATTGGTTAATATAATTTCTGAGAATTAAAACTTAGTGATATTCAAAGTTCATAAATCAAAATTATCCCATAGTTCAGGGGTCTCCAACCTTTTGGACCTCAGGGACCACCAAGTTCATAATTTTAAATCCCGCGGACCACCAAGTTCATA
>JANHFK010010329.1:4553-19532 GCA_036250565.1 Sibynophis collaris | reverse complement strand
AGTAAGTAAGTAAGTAAGTAAGTAAGTAAGTAAGTAAGTAAGTAAGTAAGTAAGTAAGTAAGTAAGTAAGTAAGTTATCCCCAGAACCTGATGGTAATTCCTATTTACATATTGAATGGGAGAAGCAAATTTCAGAGATTCATTTTATTCAGGGGTCAACATTCTTATTAATTCTGTCATTTTGATCTACAGGGCTTGCAGGGCTTGGATAACGGCATGAACTGGACATGAGGAAATAATTCAAGAACTGTACTTTCATGAATGGAGAGAGATGAATTCATCCCCTGAGTTCCCACAATGCTTTTATGGGCAATTTTGCCACATCCTAGATTCCTCCAGGTTCAGTCACCTGGTTTTAGGTATGTAGGATTTCATTATCCAAAATTACACAACTGAACCAGGTGGAAGCTGAGATCCATAGTGAATGCACAGGCCTAGTGGCAATGCTGCAGGGATGTAGGAGTGTGTGCATGCATCACCTTGCTCAAATTAAAGAGCTATGTTCCCATCTGGAAAATCCTTAGAGTTCTTTGGCTCAAATTGTCAAAAATTAATTTTTTCTTTATTTCATTTATACGGTTTAGAGGCCTGCAGATTTCTAACAAATCTCAGCAGTTTACAATTAAGGATAAAAAATTATAAGATACAAAATCATGAACACCATATAACCAAAAAAAGCAACCCATCCAGCAAAGTTCATCCTTCATTCTGCTGCAGAACCTGGGAGAACAGCCAGGTCTTTAATAGCTTCCTGAACGTCATCAGGGTGAGAGCCATATGGAGGGATATCAAGTTTACTGCAAAACAGAGCTAGTTGCAAAACAGAACTGTAAAACAGCCATTTCATTTTTACTACTTAGCTAGCAGGCAACATTTTCAACTTCCAGATCAACAATTTTGGCTTATATTAGGCTATCTAATATTCTTTCAGAATCTTACCTACAGTGATATAATTTAGAAAAGCTACCTACATTCTGCTTTTCTTTTTCTTCTCTGTCCTTGCTAAGCAGAGGAATATTTCTCTCTCTCTGTCTCTCTCCTGCAGAGGTTGTGCTTTCTTGTTCACAATGTTTCCCACTTTTTGACAGGATAGAAAATCCTTATAGTAAGATGGTGAAATTCAGCACTTCTCCTCAGCTTCTACCTTTAGACAGTCCATGTCTCCTGAGACTTGGCCATATCTTTCCATTTTCTCTTGCCAAACCTGACCTTCCTAAACCAAAACCTAGGACCACTTCAAAGGAGTCTTTGACAATTCACCACAGCCAACTTACTGTGGCCAACTCACTGCAGAACCGCTTGCCACAGCCAACTCTCCTCAGACCAACTCAACTGCAGGGCAAGAGTTACACTAATATTAAAGAAATAGTGGAATAGAATAAATGAAAAAGGGTGCAAAAGGAGGGACAGAATGAAATGTGAATGTCAATTTTTAAAAAAGATATATATCTTAAATAATTAATTGTTCAATTGTCCTGCAGTGAGTTGTCCCACGGTGAGTTGGCCATGGTGAGTTGGCCACAGTGAGTTGACTGTGAAAAGTTGTTCCATTCCAACCACTCATGGAACATGAGAATTGGGTTAAGATCCCAGAGGGTTGATGCCCTTGACACATCAGTTGTCAGTTGAGAAGCCTGGACAAATGTATATTGTTTGAACACCTGCCAGTCTTGCTGAGGTAGGTTATGAAGCTGTTGCCGCTAGGCCATTCATATCTATGGAATGCTTCTCCTGGCCCATTTGTATCTCTATACAACCCTCAGTATTCTGACATTGTTGGTAGTGTCCTCAGTATCTACAAATTATTGCTTCAGGCCCATGGGAAGCAACTTTGAGACAAGAAGATCCCTGTACAGCAATAATAAATGACTTTGTAAATTGATAATCTATTGCAGGGGTGTCAAACTCAAGGCCCAGGGACCAGATCCAGCCCACGGAATGCTTAGATCCAGCCCGCAGGCCACCCTGGAAACAGCAAAGAACCAGCCCACAGTGCCTCTGCCAGAAAAAAATAGAGTTTGGGAGGGTCAGGTTGCCGTCACAGCCAAAAATGGAGCTTGGGAGCCTGTTTTTGCTGGTAGAGGGCTCAAACCACCACGGGGCACCCCCGACACAAATGACGTTGAGTTGACCACACCTGCTCTGGCTACTCCCACCCTGACTCCTGAGGTGAAACACAACCTTGATGCGGCCCTCAATGAAATCTAGTTTGACACCCCTAATCTATTGCATTATATGAAATTCAAATGGTAATAATTATTCTGCATAATTACACATACTCAGTCTTCAGAATTGCATTTCCACTGTATCTTCCAAAATTGGGCATTGGATACTACCTTTAAATTTATAAAAGTTTGTACTTATAAAAATTATAAATTAATGACTGGGCTTTTTAAAACATGCAGATCAGCCTTACAGAAGTTCTTGCAAGTACTGAATTTTGGAATATTTTTTTCATAACATATAAAAAACCCACTAGCACTTGCATATTTATCAAGTTTAAGCAACAGTTTTGCTAACAATTGTGTTTTTGCTATAATATTATTATCCAAAGACTGTGTAATTTTTACTAGCTATTTCAAACCTATCAGTAGACAATATGTCTCCTTGCTTTGTGGAGCAAGTTGGAAGAAATACTAACTACACATTATGACTAGCAGTTTGTCAAAAGATAAAGGATCTAAAATGTATGCAGATAATTCACTTCCAGAAATTCTCCTTCAAATATGAACTTCTCTGCATATCTTTCCAAGGAGAGGTTTATGAGGGTCTTTAATATCTTCTTCAGTAGTGCAAGACCTTATCATATAAATCATTCTTTGAATCTTCACTATCAGAGCAATAATCCAACCATTCACAAGAAAAGCTTTATAAGAACATTCTTCAGATGAGCAAAGACTATAGAGCAACAGTTCAGATTTCAAAGGAAATTTACAGCATTCTTCATCATAATAGGTACCTAAGTAACTTCATGTTAAAATGTGCCATTCTATGCAACCGCATATCTATGAAAAGAATAGTTCCCTCATACATAACAAATATCTCTCAGAAAACATGAACAGAATACTTTACTAGGCTCACAGTGGCCCACAAACCAACAAAATCTCTACAAAGCATGTTAAGCAAACTCAAATAACCAACAACTACTACGGAAGGTGGAACATGAATTATTTACAACATATAATGCACAGTTTATGAAACCAACTATGTAGGACAAATGAGCAGAAGATTAACAAAATGCATCCATAAATACCAGTTGGCATTCAGAAGAAACAATAAACTTTTAAAAACTCTATTATTCATAGATAAATTCAATAATACATTTAATTAGGAAAATTATAATCGTTTTAGATCAAGGCAAATCCAGAAATGTAAGACAAATATCAGAAGCCTGGCATTCTGAGAGGTCAGACATTAACCAGTATATAGAAATAAACCCAGTTAACGAACTATTTAAAAAGAAACAAACAAAAACCCAAGAAGGAAGAAAACAGTTTGAAGATAACTTCCCTTATCCCTACATACCCAGTAATCAATACAATAAGCAAAACACAAAACAATAGGCAAAATCAATCTAAGCCTGGTAGATACCACTAACTACAGCAACCCCCATGAAGACCTGAAGAACAAGCAGACAGATATAAAAAGCCCACAACCACCTCAAACCATTGACAATGTTACTTGGTTTGGTGTTTATACGAAGAAAACCAAGTTCAGTAAACACCAAGATCCCAACAAATATTCATTTTTAAAATACAGAATACCCTGTGAGCTGTAAATACAAAAAAATAATAATAATAATTATATTTTCACAAGTTCCTACTTGCAACAGCCATAATTATTTGTGTTCATTCTTGGCTTTGTGCTTACTAGTGTATGAATTTTAGATATAATACAAAGAATCTTCCATCAGAATGAATATGTCAGCACTTTAGTAGTGTCAAGTGCCATACTCAGTTTTGCAGACAAGAAAAGCCTCTTCTTCTGAAAAGAAATCTTGATAGTCTTAGAGCGATTCAACAAGAGAAAATTAAAAGTGTTTACAACAAATGGAACCATCCATAAAAACAGTTTGGCACTGGAGTGTTTTCAATACATATCAAGTGATAAACTATATGACAGTAGATAATGTTTTATGTTCTGTTGTTTGGATCACTCAGACATATCTTTTCCAGTATGCATTATTTATGGAGGCTGCAGGAATATATAACAAAAGGAAATAATATAAATACCATTTTATGTTGGCTTCTTTATAATATAAAGGAAAAAAAATAAGTATCAACCACTTTACACTGCATTGTCGGTATAACAGATCAATAAGTCTTCATCTGTAACAGACTGAGTTTATCCGGATATATAGGAACAGACTTGACAAAACTCTAAGAAATTTTAGGAGGTAGCCATGTGTGTATGTGCTTAAGAGCACTAAATCCCCAAACTGGGTCTGGGGAACCATAAATATTTTGTTATATATTTATAACAAATAAAGCTCAGAAGCTTCATCAAACTTAGAAGAGGATGCAATAAAAGGAGATGTTATCTCTTTTGCTAGAGATGACAATTAATTACTGAAGGCTGGTACTGAAGAATTACAGTTACATTACATTACCTGACCAGTTTCACCCTTATTAGGAATTGTCAGACATACATAACCAGATTTTTTTCTAAAAGGTTCAAACTAGCTTCCACGAATTGAACTCACAAATGCTTGAACTAAAGGACTGATTACAGTCTATAATCTATACATTATAGATTATAGATACAGTCTATACCATATAGGTTTGTGTGGTATCCAGATCCTGGCAATTCTCAGAATGTTATATGCAATCCACTTTCCCTTAAATTCTCAGAAAGATAGAGGGAGTGGTCTTAATTGAGAGGAAGAGTCTCTACCAAGCTGATGGAAAGACAAACAGGGTCTGAGTCTGAGACAAGAATGTAATATGAATTCACTTGATAAAGAGAAGTAAAGGGAAGCCAATTCAGACTTGCAAGATACTGTTATTGTAGTTTTACAATAAAAGTAGCACTGAGCTGCATGCCATTTGTCCCTAATCTGATCCACCTTGAAGGGCTGATGATAACTAATGAAAATAGGGGAAGCATTTGTTTGATTCTTGTTTCCTAGTTTCTACTTCCCAGTATTGTAAAGTAAGGGTTACATTACATAACTGTAATGGCATGTGGGAAAGATAAAAAACACTGCCAAGGGAATGACCAGGTAAGAGACAGCAACCCAGAGCTGGATAATAGGCAGGGCAACAGTCTCAGAAGAACCCTACTTATTTTTTTGGGCTGTAAAGGAGATGGGAGAAATGTGTTTGGGGATTTGCAATATTCTGTCAATGTAACTTTACAATAAAGTTAGAATTAGCATATCTGGTTATATTTCTGTCTGGTTTACCCCATAGAAACTATTAACCTTTGCAAATGGACATCATAATAAATCACCAATTTTCCTGGCATGACTTGACAGAAGATAGACACATCTTGGCTGGATTAGAATATTTAATACTATTAAAAATGAAACTTAACACATAACCCTTGATTGCCCACTACATTACAAAAAATGAGAGAAAAATGGGCACTGTATTAAGGATTGCAGAAGTAAGATTTTAGGGAAACATTTGCAAGGAATCTAGGAAGGAAAATAATATTAAATAGACAGATTGAAGAAATTTGCTCATATGGCCTTCCCATCCCTAAGATTTGAAGATCCCAAATCTGTTGGCCTTCTGTAAGCTATTGAAGATCTAGGGTTTTTTCTTAGACATTTTGGTGGATATTAGTGGAACCTGCTGTGTGTGTTTTGTTTTATGCTGTCAATAGTCTGTAAGAAGCTTGATTATTTCTTTTTAAGCTCTTTGTTATTAATAGAGGATCATGACATATCTCACTGGTGCAATTATTAACTGGTGTTATTAATATACAATATTATATTATAGAGACCATTCAAAATGTTCTACTCTTCTGCAGAGAAATGTTTGTTGATTTTATGATTTTATTTCCATATAAATACTAAACTCCAAATAAGTAAAGACATTTTTCTTTGTTCGATAGGAAGTTTGCCTATTTGATAATGAGGAGGAGTCTGTATTTTAATTACATTTATGCATCACTAGCTTTATTGATGAACATAAATTAGAAGATAATTCAATTTTGTCCTGATAGCCTGCCTCTAGGTTTGAAAAACAAAGTGTTCAAATCATGCAGTCTTGCCTTGCAGTCTAAAGGCTGCCATGTTGATAAATGTGTATATTACCACATTAAGCATAAATTACCTACTTTGGTAAGGGGCTACATTCTTCATTCTCAGGAGAGATTGAAGTTTCTCTGGATCCTTTTTTGCATCCACTGGCAACAACGTCAGTTGAAAAAGAAAATGCTTTTGATTTCAGTTATTATTTTTTGCTTCCTTTAGTGGCCAAATAAATAAGACTAACTGTATTATCCTCTTTTGAGGAATAACTTAGAAGAACTAAAAAGATTGACAACATGGCAAAAATCCTAAGAATTAAAGTAACGGTCCAAATACATATTAAGTTTATTGTGCAAGATTCTGATTGAAATCATTTAAACAGGTGTAGCACTTAAATTTCTTTTTCAAGCTGTTTTGCTTTCAAATCTCTTGCTATATGTGATTTCTTTTTTAAGAAAAAAGAAGGGTGGGATCAGAACCAAACATTCTAAAACAAAATAGTTCAGTTCCGTGAATGCAAATTTATGGTTCTTGTCAGGATCAACAGTGTACTGAATTTTGTTTAAACAAAGAATACATTATTGTTGTAATATTTCAGAAGGATACTATAGCCATGGTATTCATCATTCATAGGCAAACTCCTCTCGTCTACATATAGTGAAGATTTTCAAAGAAAATAACCAAAAGCAACCAGAAACCAAATTGAAATAGATAGACGTTAATAATTTTATTGAAGGATTTCAGGAAGTGGCCAAGACAATATCTGTTTAATATATAGCATTGGGAATAGGTTTTTCAATTTAAATAGGATGGTGAAATATTCTATGCATACATTTTGGTTTTATAGTATCAAGAATTTTGTCTGCATCTTCAGTTATACAAATAAATATAAAAAATAATTACAATTTTTTAACAAACAGGCCAAAACTGTATGTCTAGAATTAGTTAGCACCATGAGCTGACACAAATAACTTATATCTCCAATGATCATGAAAAAATAAATATTTCAAACAATAGTATAATCAAATGCATATTTACTGAAAAGTATGCCTAGGTTTTGGTAAATATTACTGTTATGAACATTTTTTCCTGCATCAGACATGATGGAAAGCTATTATCTTGGTCGAGAGACCAAGTTGCTTATGGCAACTTGAAAGTTTTGCAAGTTGACAGTAAGCTTTGTATTTAAAATAAATAGCCTTCCCTTCCTCTTCCCCTCCCACTCTCCTCTCTCTTTCTCTTCCTTCCTTTCTTGTCCTGGCTTTGCTTTCTAGTTGAACAAATCTAGAACATCTTCGTTACTGAATTCTTTAGAAAACAGCGGTAAGCTATAATTTTTCCCCTTGTTTTTCCCATTAGATAACTTTCTTTGCTTTATTAGATGTTGATGTCCAAAAATGAGCTAGTTTGATGTAGTGGATTAAGGCACCAGGATAGAAACTGAGAGATTATGAGTTCAAGTCCCACTTTAGGCACAAAACCAGCTGGGTGACCTTGGGCCAGTCACTCTCTCTCAGCCCTAGAAATTAGGCAATGACAAACCACTGCTAAAATCTTGCCCAGAAAGCTGTAGGGACCTGTTCAGGCAATGTTAAGGATCAGCACTGAGTTGAATAGTTGCACACAATATCCAATAATCTGTCTTCATTTTTAAAAAGTTTAGAAAAGGTTTATATTTCTAGCAACTTTTCAATCTGCCTGATAAACCTTTTTGCATTCGATTATATACATTTTTTGGAGCTTTGATGATGTGAACATTCAAACTGAAACAATATATAAAATGAATTTAACATGATTATCTGCTTCCATCCTACCACTGTGTGACAAGCCAAGAATTAGTTGCTAAATCAAAATTGGTCTTGGAAATCTTATTTTCAGGTTCTTTGCTTTTATTTCTCCAACTCTTTATGAACATTTATTTCTGTAAGTGATCACTAATTATGGTACATTCAGGGTCAAGTCCCTAAATTTACAGTAATTCAGAGCCTGTATAAACAAATCCTTTAAAAAGAAACCCTCTGAAAATGAGAATAATTTGCTATATGTATCCATGGACCCCAGATGTAAATTAAATACTAATTAAAACTGGATAAATAATTTTAAACAGATTAGTGCAAAATTTGGCAAGTACTAGATTTTCAGAGTTATCCAAGATACATCTGATAACATTCTTTTAAAAATCATGTTTTTATTTGGCATAGAATATAGTTTTATTCTTCAGCACTGACCTGATGCATTCAAATTATTCATTTCTATACCCTATTAATGCAATGAGAACTGCAAACTTCATCCGGAGTTGATCTTGAAAGAGCCTCCTTTCATGAACAGAGGCAATTTTTCCCCACAAATGGCATAAATTATGATAACTTTATATAACTAATTTCACCAGAAGTTAAGCATTTTAATTCAATACAAAATCCATGCTACTGACAATTTAGCCACTTTGAAATCAAAGCAAATAAAAATAATTACTATATTGTACTGACCATTTTGTTGTGTGCTACCCAGTATCTTTCAGTGAATAAAGTTTTAGATTCTGATCTTAGGAAAAAAATGCTTTCTAAAAACAATCATCTTTATTGCAAACCTATTGCAGGCGAAGGCAAAAGAACAGAAATGATTTCAGCTCAGTTTTGCTATGGGTTAATGGCATGGCTGTTTGTATTTGAAGGATTTCTCCTCCTTTCAGGGAAAAAATAGAATCCAAATTGCATCAAAATTAATTGGCCATAATAACTTAATTTTTTTAACAGTTTATATTAATAGAAGCTGCATTGTAGCTTTGTTCATTTTATTGGTATTTTGGATATTAACTCTCTTGTGCTAACTGGGTTGCTGGAATATAATTTTCCTCTCTTCCTGTTGCTAGGCAATAAGAATTCAAAATATTTTCTGTTGACTGCATCTACATTATATTGGGGTGGGAGGAAATGCAATAGAAAAGTGGGAATGTAGAAATATTTATTTGGATTCCATTATCTTTTAAAGGGAAGTAGTCATTTGAATATTTTTTTAACCAAAAATAAATGAACATTTTATTAGCCCCCTTTCATTTGTTGTGCATAATATACTTCCCACAACATGCCAAGGGTAGATAAAGTAAGGTACACTCTAAATTAACCATCATTACAATTAGTCCTCGACTTACAGGCATTTGTCTGAGGACCACTTGAAGTTACAATGGCACTGAACAAAATGACTTAAAACCAACCTCACTCTTACAACCATTGCAGCATCCCTTCAATCACATGATCAAAATTCTGGCACTTGGCAAAGAGTATGTATGTAGAACATTTACAGCATCCCAAAGTCACGTGATCATCATTTGCAACTTTATCTGCCAATCTGGGGGAAGCCAGATTCTTTTAATGACCGCATGATTCGCTTAACAACCACAGTGATGTGCTTAACAACTATTAAAAGTTGTAAAATTGATCATGACTCACTTAACATATGCCTTAATTAGGAACAAAAACTGTGGCCCCATTTGTGGCCATTAAAGACTACCTGTAATATAATTTGGAACACTGGATTTTCTATAGTTTCAGTATTGGATACATTGATTGTGTTATATGCCTTCTGAAAAGAAAGAATAGGAAAATAGATTAAATTCACCTCAGAAAGGTTTCGTTATTTAATTGTGTAAGCTGAGCCAGTAGATATTGTTCCTATCTCTACCTCCATATTCCATGAAAAAAAAATGTTAATAATATCTTTAGAATTCATAAGAAGATGAAAAAAATGCCAGGGTATATGATAGGAGATAAAATATAGATTTGTGTGTATGTTCAATTTTTATCACATCTTTTCTCTATGAGCTTAAGGCAGTTTACATAGAAAATCTTCCTTCATTTTATCCTCACAGCAACAATCCTAAAAAAGTAGATTTTTCTCAGTGCAAGTGAAGGAAAGTCATCTAATAAGTTTCCATAGCTAAGCACTGAGCTTCTACTTCAAAACCTTAACTACTATATCCCATTGCTTAAATTGATTGAAAATGTACATATTAAATGGTTTTCTCCCCCACTTTTGGCCAGTTTTTGCCAGGAAATTTGATACTTTTCATCTATGCATTGCTGTCCTTAAAAAGTTGATTAATAAATATTCAATGTATGTATATATAATGTATGTATATATGTATATATAAAGGAACCAAACGTGCATATAAAAATAATAGTATGTAGCAATAAGTTCTTTTTAATTAATCTTTTATTTAATTTAATAACTGTCTGAATAATGAGGGGTCTTAATGGTTTACTGTAAAACTTAATTTAGAAGCTAAGCTATTAAAATCAATTAAAACAACATTTTAAATCAATTATAATCAACAAGTAAAACCCTGTTTAAAAGTTGTATTTAGGGTCTTTCGAAAAACCAGGAAGTTCATTCCAAAGAACTGGAGTGCATATAAAAGAAAATCCAGCCTAAACCATTTTAAGGTGAATCACTGAGAACCATTGAGAAAGTTAGTGAACTTCCTTTCATGAAAAGAAGAATGAATTATCTCAAGGAAGCTAGACCCAAGCAAAAAATAATAATAACCCATATTTGGAAACAAAATGTCCACCAGTAGAATGTTTATAATGTTGTAATTTGTTCTTTTTGAATGCTTCCAGAGTTCATCCAGACTGATCAGTTTCAAGGTTCCAGGTCACATCCAAAGATAGCCCTGCATTCAAGCTTCTTAATCAGTCCTGAAGTTTGCTAGCATGTGCATAGATTAAATTTATATTTTTGTCAGGGGTGGATGTGGGTAAGAAACATCATTTTGTGAGAAAAAAATAGTACTTGACTTATATATGTATTAACATTTTATCAGTAAAAAGTAACATTCCAAATGTGTTCAAACAAAGTAATTTTATTAATATAAGCAGAAGTGTTGCAAAAGAAATCCAGTTATTTTTTATTTTACATTTTTTGTAGACTGCCATTCTCTTACAAAACCCCTTGCTGCTTTTCTGTTCAATAATAGAACCAACTATATTACCACAGGGGATTAAAACCAATATTCCACAATGTCCACTAACAGCAACAGACAATTTTATATTTTTATCATTTATTCTCTTTGCCTTCTTGAAGATATTGTGCATGGAAAATGTCGGTATGAAGAACTTGAAATAGAAGATAATTAAAAATGGAAGCTTAAATCAAGATGATTGTTCAGGCAATCAGCTTTAAAGGAAGTTTTAATATACTTCCCTATTTATACCAATTTTATATTAGTTATATATTATTTAATATCAGACAGTGGGATTCTTGCAAAATAAAATACTAAATAGTGAGCTACTACATTTGCCTAGATAATAAATTTTATAGCATTAGAATTAGAGATGATTTGCACGAGTTGATTTTTCCTTTCTGTAGAGATATTTCAAAGGTTGCATGAAATGAAGTTTCTTCTCTGATCCATATCTGTGTGTAAAAGTGGGCAATTCAACTGGCTTCATGAAATGTAATCTCATGGAGCATAACGGTAAAATCCATTTAAATTAAAATCAAAGTAGACTGTTTCTAAAGTGTCGTTCCTATCCTTTGCTTTTACTGTCAGATACATTCTGTTATGATCTAGAGGTTTTCTGGATTTTTGCAGGTCAGATCTGATATTTTGGATTTAAAAACAGAAAAAGCAAGTGATTGCATGCCTACTGTTTCTATTTTTAAATAAGTACATATCTCCCTGATTTTAGAGGAACTTATTCTAAAATATTTGACTAATATGACAAAACAAGATAGGTACTTCATTCTGCGTTCACCATGTTTTTTGGGGAGAACCAATATTTATTATGAAATGGGCAGGCTTGGATTCCCTCCTAGGAGGAGCTAAAAAGATAAATTACAGTGAGCTATTATAAACACTTATTAAGCTTCCCCCCTAACAAATTGGAACAGAGAGATAGGTGACAGATGACATAAAATTGAGATATGGCAAAGCATCCATGGCCCTGAACTGCAACTTCTCCTTGTTCATACAAATGGAGTAAGAGTTTTGCTTTCTTCACATTAGGACTATCTTGTTTGAGAAGAAAATACTGATAGTTTGAGTTTTCCTTTCCAGTACAGAAGGCTCATCCCTGGATACAGGAAAAAAACAGTTACAGATTGATTGAAAATAGCTTCCAGACTCCAATCATGATTATAAAAGTAACACAGAAGAAATTAGTTGGCTTATTTTTAAAACTTCAAGATTTCTCTTTGTCAAAGTCTAATAAAGAAAAGCTTGGATCATGTATATATTTCTCTCCATTCATAGACTATCCACCACCCGAGTTCCATTATCAATGTCTTACTGGCTAGCTTGGTTAGTTTCAGTGTGGTATGAAAGATATTACCCTTCTTTTATTGAGTCTGAGATTAATATCTCAACGTTTTCAATCAATAGAACCATAATTTGGTCCAAAAGCTAACTTTCTATTCAGGATGTTTTTGGATCCCCCCCACCCCTACTGAGCAATAATTGAGAAAGTAATTATAAGGAACAACATATCTGAAACCAGCATATTTGGAGAAAGCGAAGATTTTATTGTAGGAAGAAGCCAGCTAAAATGGATGACTTCAAGAATAGAAAGAATAGCTAGAAGCAGTGATAGGCTGGAAGTTATTACAAGCACTGGGAAAAGCTACGTTATCCTTCATCCCAATTTTGAAACAGTGATTTTATACTATTTCAACATTGGAAATACATAGATACATGCATGTGCACAAACAGAGGGATAAGAAAAGTAAATTCAATGCATTCCATTGCATTATTTTCCAAACTATCCATTTTTTAATTTACTATAAATAAATATAATAATATGTTATTGAAGAACGCACTCATAACCTTACGATCTTGCTGAGTTCTAAGAGTATGTGGTTTGGATATGCTATTTTAGAAATACTCAAGTAAGGGAAGTTGGCACAATTAATTATGTCATTATGTCATATAATATTTTCAAAATACCCATAACAAGGTTTTTTTTCTTTTAGATACTGATGAAGTACATTCATGTAACATTAAGAATTTTTTTGCATAATAAAACTGTTTTAAATTTTTCAGTTTTAAAATCTGCTTATTAATTTTGTTCTGCATTTTTGTTTCATTGCATTGTATATATGTGACTGGCTCAAACAATGAATGTATAACTGCTCCAACTTGTAAGCAATATTAACTCTCATGTTATAGTCTTAGCATGACAGATCCAAAAGATTTTAAACAGGTTAGGGTTTCTTTTCCTCTTTAATGTCTTTATATCAGTCTTAAACTGCAGCATAAATAGCTACTGCAAACTTTCCTATAAAAATGACAACAATCAATTTTTTGAAGGCAGTAATCTTAGCCAGTAAATATTCATTATAATTCTTATGGATATACCTATTGAAGGCTAATTGAAGTTGAGATTAGTCTCACGGTGAAGTTAAACGACTTCAAAACTGGATTGCTTCCCTTTCTGTTATAATCCCCAGATTTCATGAACAGCAGTCTAAAATGCTTTATGAGTGAATATATATTATGTGAAATTAATCAGAAATTAAACACACTGAAGACTTTCTTCAGATTAGTCCAAATGGGGTCAACTGGATTAGGTCTGCAAGTAACAATTTTATTCACTCTATATAAGTACATTACTCATGATTGGGCTGATACCGTAGTAGCTGGTTATTTCCATTGACCAAAGAAAAACAAAAGTTAAGTGTTTTACATAAATTCAGTTTTTTTCTTCTTCTACCTTTCTTTGCTCCTATATTGTTATTAGCAGTTTGATTTTTAGAAAGCACTAAGAAAAACTATCAGGAGATAAGAATCAGCTCTGGGTAATGTCAGCTGGTAAAGGGGCAGAAGTAATTAAAAAAATAACCATACTATATTTTGGGGAAGTGTTTAATTCGGATTGTCCTGTTCGTATTTTATATAAAATATCTCTTCTATATATTAGCTCTGTATATAGAGCTACTGTAAATATGTGTTATTTCAGCAATTCTAAAATTATGAAAGGAAGTAGTAATGTCATTATTCAAATCATAATCATTTATTATGTTTTCTTTTACAGATTAATATATGGTGGCAACTCTTGATATTCTTTTAAAGATTCCCCGACATATTGTAACTTAATTATTGACAATTATTTGTTGCTGCAAATAATTGACTAGCATACATTGTCAAAAATTTCCAACAGTTTCTTTTCTAGATGTACTCCCAATTTTCTGTGTGCCTCTTTTATAGGAATTGTGATGTTGCATTTTTGGTAATTAATAGGTGACTCTCAGTAAACTGGTAATAGTCCCATTACTTATACAACCAAAATTTCTCTACCTTCTTTAATCTGAAAGTTTCATATAACAGTGAGTGAGCTATATTTGGACAATAGATGTGGTTTTCTCATTCTAGCAGTCAATATTATGTTTTAATTTACAATAAAATTAATATAATTGAGAAGTAGAAAGCAACATGACTGTTTTTGGTTTTTCATAACTATTACCCTCCCCTGTACCATAAAGAATTCAAAGAAATATGGAATTAGCTAGACCAAAGTATCAGGCTTTAATCATTTATCTAACAGAAAAAGCATTTCTTCATAAAAGGCAACAAGACAATGTGCCTGCTAATTCATGAAAAGGTTTATATTGGAAAGGTCTATTTTACAAACAATGTGACTATGTTTAGAGGTCTTTCTTGGGTTCTCCCCCCCACCCCATATTATCATTTCAGGCTTGAACAAACAGTGTTCAGTTAAATGTCATCGTTTTTGTTTCTAGGCTCTAGACCTGTGTTTTGGGTATATTTTTGTGTTTTTCATCTTAGC
>JANHFK010010316.1:468742-478790 GCA_036250565.1 Sibynophis collaris | reverse complement strand
TTTTAAAATAGTTTATAGTTTATTTATCTGTTGATTAAAAACATTTATATAGCCACCAATCTTCTAAATCAACCCTGGGTAGCTCCCAAGGAAAAGTTAAAACAATATATCTATCCATATTAAAACTATGAAACCAATGTTAAAAATGTTAAAAGCAACAAAGACCCTGGCTTCAAGTTAAACATCTAATCTGTAATTATCCAATCTTATCCCAGCATTTGAGGAAAAAGCCAAGTCTTCACAACTTTATGGAAGGCTGGGAGCCTGCCAAACATCCAGGGAAAGACTATTCCATAGGAACGGGCCAGACATAGAAAAGGCGTACTTCCCAGTTCCCAACAAATGTCAATATTTAGGGGAAGGAGCATGGCCATACTATCTGACTTGATAGCACAGGTAGACTTCCTCATTTGCCATATAAGGCTTTAAAAATGATGACCAACACTTTGACCTGCACCTGGAAAGAAACTGAAATCCAATGTTGTTTACACAACTGAGGTTTTTACATGGGCAACCTTAGGGATCTGCATTACAGTGGTGGGTTCCTACCGGTTCAGTACGGATCTTGTGAACCGGTAGTAACAGCGGCGGGAGGCTCCGCCCACCCACCCGGATGTCATCATGGGTACTCTGCGCATGCATTGCAAACCAATAGCGAAGGTAAGTGGAACCCACCCCTGCTGCATTACTGTACATGCTGCTCCATTCTAGACTAGTCAAAATTTCTGGGTGATGTTTGAGAGCAGCTCTATGCAGAGCGCATTACAGTAATCCAAATAGGAGGTGACCAAGGCATGACTTATAGTTCTTTAACCTTCATTAACTATAGCTAGAGATGTTTACATCTGCAAATGAAACCATTATGCCAAGCTTAGCTCTGTTTTTCTTACCTTGTTCTTCCGTTCTCTTCGTTACTTTGTTGCTCCATTCACTCCACTGACCAAACCCATTAACCTTACACCGAACAGCAATTGTATAATTTGTAAAATTCCACAGGTCAGTGAGATTTAAAGATTGATCTGTTTCAAATTCTTTAATGTGGACATAGGCGTAGGCCTAAAAATAAATAGAATTGTTGTTTCAATTATCATGGTAAAAGCTTACACCGAACTACTATTGTATAATTTGTAAAATTCCACAGGTCAGTGAGAGTTAAAGTTTGGTGTCTTTTATCTTCTTCCAACTGGATGTGGATATATGCCTCATAATAAACAAGACTGTTGTTTCGATAACCATGATGAAAAGAATAAATACAAAATTGTAAATAAGGGTTGTCATACATCCTGATTTCCTTAGAAACAGCTTTTTTTTCAGCTGGTGAAAGCTCAGTCCAGTTGGGAATGGAAAATATTGTCTTTATTTACATAAGACAAGCTTTTACTTCACTAATTGAGAATGAGCTGTGGTGAGGAGGGTTTTTTTTATCCTGAATGATAACAACTGAAGCTCTTCCTTACCATTTGTCACATTGTACAAACATTACTGACAGATTTGCCTATGGACAGGTTTTTACTGGAGACATAAACACTTTTGAGCTGGTGTAAGCTTGGTTGGCTTCTGATGACTATTCAAATTCATAATACTCATTAATTTATTTTCAAACTCTACTCCAAATTTATTTCTTCCCCAAACTATTTTTCCTGTTTCCAATTACTTTCCTTTATTTTATAACGTTTAGCACAAATATTTCATTCTTATTTTCTACTTTACCCATCTTTTAATCACCCTCTCCATATCAATAATTTAATTATAAAATTACTTGTATTCATTTTCTATCGTTCCTGCATTTAGTGGACTAACCTTCTTCCAGCAGTTATTCCCCCAATCACCAATGGAAAGGAAGAATGGCATATTAAAGCATGAAAGTGCAAAGTTTCATTGTTTAGATGGCTAAAGAGAAAACAAGGAGATCGGCTCTCTATAATTATACCTTCACCAATGTGGAAGAGTTGGTTGAAAAGATTAAAAACTATGGAAAGAAATTACTACATTATTTGGGGATTCAACAGGCAACAGAGAAATTGGAACACAGTCAAACATCCACAATATATTTCACTAGAGTTGACACAGCATACAAAGTTTGTAAGTAAATAAAAATCAAGCAAGCAATAGCTTTCAGGAGAGCCTAGTTCAATAATAAAAGAGAAGAAGAGGACAATCACTAGCAAGATGGATGGACTGAATAACAGCAACAATGGGTGCACTATTGGAAGGCCAGAAAGACCAAGGCTGGGAACAGATCATCCAAGAAAAAAAATCTACATATGTAGATTTGTTAAGAGTGAACACCAACTTAATGGCACAATATCATAGCACTAGGCAGGTCACAAAACACAGGAGGATTGAAAATTACATATTGGATGTACAATAGCATACCAATGAGGGGGGGAAATGATTGCAACTTAAGAAATACCAATAAAAGAGAACATTTGTAGCTCAGGTTTGAAATGAAGGGTGCTTAGTGCTCACTGAGCTTGGTTGTTTTCTTGCAGGTGAACATGAACATCCACCTAGTTTGGATAATGAAACAACTGCAAGAAAACAAGCAAGCTCAAAGAGCACGAAGGACCCCTCACTTAGGAAATATTTGTGGATACACAGAAAGATTTCAATTGACTTAAATTGAAGTCAATTGACTTTAAAAAGGGTGTTACAGAAAATGAAAAATGGTTGAAATTATCAAGAAGAGTCAGTAAATAGTCTGCAGAAAGAAAATTAGAAAGCCTAAAGCAGGGATGTCAAACTCAAGGCCCGCAGCCCTGCTTAAATCTGGCCCATGGGGCTGGTCTGAAAATATCAAAGGACTGGCCCATGGTGCTTCTGCCAGCCAAAAATTGGCCACGTGGAGGCCCTGCAAGGTCCCTGCATGGCCTATTTTCAGCTTCCCCAGGTTCCAACAGCACTATGCCGGCCAAAAATGGGCCTTGCGTTCTGGACTGATCAGACCTATTCTGGACTGATCAGACCACACTCAGAATACTGGGTCTGGTTCTAGGCACCACATTTTAAGTTAGACGCTAACAAATTGTAGCATGCCCAGGGGAGAGTAACCATGATGAGAATCAGTTGGTGGAAATGGGTACAGTTCCTTGGGGAAGAGGAAACTGCAAGCAGACATGTTAGCTGTTTTCAAGTATCTCAAGCAATATCATGTAGGTGATATAGCAGAATTATTCCAAGAAATAGGATAATAAAAAACAGATTTAAATTACAAGGAAGTAGATTTCAGGGGAAAAAATCCTAAAGGCATTTGAAGACAGGCTGGAAGACCATTTCATAGGGATGGTCTAATAGTGGATTCCTGCACTGGACAGACAGGTGGACTTTATAATTTCCAAGGTAGTTCCTACGTTTACATTCTATGATATTCTAGTTTCCATCTTACTACCAATAAGCCTATTATCACATCACATCATAAATACTGAATGTCTTCTCATCTAATATTTGAGTGGAATTGATCTTCATTCAAAGGCATGCAGAGGGGAGAAAGAGAAAAGTATGAACATATTCATCATGATATACTTGTGTCAGATATCATGATGCACAATGATGCAAATATACAGTACACATTACCTCATTTAGCTGGTTCGGAACACCACTATCTTTATTCTCACTTGGGGATGAAATTAAAATACTTGAGAGCCTCATTTTCAATGCCATCATCTAAGGAACTACTTACTTCTGCCATAATCCAAAAAACTACTTACTCTATTTTTAATTGATTTGTTAAAACATATATCAATTAAAATTTGTCTTACAGAATTATCTTTTGTTGTGGCTTGGTACCAAATCTGGCACACTAAAGGATCAAAAATTGGTTCTTTTTGGTTTCTTCTCAGGTCAACTCGTAGCATTTCCTTCATCCCTTCTACTTTCACTATTTCAGGAGGACCAGGTTTCACTAGAATTGAGAAACGAGTGGTAAACTTTCAGAGGTTAACACACAATTTACTGTCAACAACAGAAAACATCTTAATTTAGGGTGAAACGACTAGACAGGAAACCCAGGTCTGTAGCAATCATTCCTAAGAACTATACAAAGTGACCAAATTCACCTAGTACAAAGTTGTATCAACTAAGGACTACAATATTTTTATCTGTGTTCTGCCTACTATTCC
The DNA here is from genome assembly GCA_036250565.1 of Sibynophis collaris. NCBI lineage: Eukaryota > Metazoa > Chordata > Lepidosauria > Squamata > Sibynophiidae > Sibynophis > Sibynophis collaris. The sequence continues at coordinate 474,672 of JANHFK010010316.1, read as the reverse complement.
AGATATCCATAGAGAAATGCCATTCAAATCCATAGTTAAATCCCACTCAGAGTTTTAGAAATCATCTGGGTGCACAGATATCCAGCAATGAATGATCATACTTCATCCAATGAAGTCAAAATTGGCAAGACTGTGGATGGAGTGTTGCAATATAAACTCAGTCCCATTTGAATGGGCAAATGGTGCCCATATCAAAGAGACAGATCTTGCATCACAGACTCCTTTTGTAAGAACTGTTGCATCAACTCCTTCATTTCATAATTGCAACAACAACAAACTATCAAATCTTTCTATGGGGACAAAAAATACATTTAACATATTTTGAACATCACATCTGTTCTAACTAAATTACAAACTTAACTGAAGCACAACAACTTCGAATGTAAAATAATAAGATTGGAAAGTCTTCTAGTGCTACCCCTGCCCAAGGTAGGAGATCCTATACTCGTGATGGTGAACCTATGGCTTTCTGGGTTTCTGGTGCACATGTGCGCATGTGAGCGCAACAATCAGCTGACCTTCACACACGTGGCAGTGGTGAAAACCCGCCTGTGCATGCGCACCGGGCAGCTGATCATCGGGCGTGCATGCATGCTAGAACCTGGAAATTTGGCTTTTCCAGAGCATGATCTCTTTGCATGCACGGCAGTGCCAAAAACCAGCCTGCGCATGCGCGCTAGCCAGCTGATCATTGGGTGTGCATGCATGCTAGAACATGGAAGTTTGGCTTTTCTGGAGTGCGGTCCCAACGATGTGCGCACATGTGCATGCATGTAATGTTTCCACGTTTTCAGCACTCAGTGCCGAAAAGGTTCACCTTCACTGTCGAATACCATTCTGGGTAAATGGCTATCCAGTCTCTTCTGGAAAACTTCCAGTCATGGATCTGCCCCAACTTCCAGAGGCAAGCCACTCCACTGATTGTTCTCACTGTCAGGAAATTTCTCCTTGGTTGGATCAAGGTTGGATCTCTCTTTAATAATCTACCACCCATTACTTCTTGTCCTGTCCTCAGGTACTTTGGACAATAAATTAATCCTTTCTTCTCTGTGAGAACTCCTCAAGTACTGGAAGATTACTATCGTATCATTGCTAATCCTTCTCTTTGTTAGACTAGACATACCTAGTTCCCTCTCTTCGTCATATGGCTTAACCTCCAGACTTGAATTATAGGAGATTCATCTATTTTCCGAATTAAGAGGTACCATGACACAGACACTCTAATTCAGGGCACACCCTTTTACATTTTTGGAGGACCTAATAATATGATAAATACATGGTCTGAGATCACTTTCGATGTGTTTACAAAAAGGTCTGTGTGTGCAATATTGGGTGTTCACCAGTGTTACATCTCTGTTATATGAACTGCATTGGCTGTGTGTACAATTTAAGGTGCCAGTTATCATCTTTAAAACGCCAACTGGCATGGTACCAAATTACTTGTGGGGCTGCCTGTCCCTGGAAGGATCTATCCATCTTTTCAGATTGGGTTGGGTAGGCACACTTTCCTTTAAATCTTGCCATCCAGGGGAACCTTGGAAGCATTTTTTTTCTGTAGATGTACTGCCTTATGGAAATCCATAATGATTTGAAAGCCCACCTCCCCACAAATTTTAGCTTTTCACATCAAGTCCTGACTTTTTAATCCATATGCTGAGATAGAATGAGAATATCTGGAACTGGTTGTGAGGCATCTCAAGGGGGTGTTTGTGATGCTGTGTTTTGTTCTTAGGGTTTCTGATTTTATAATTATTGGTTTTGTTGTTAAGAGTTACCAAAGTTCTGTTTAAGAAGAGGGGAATATAAAAATATTTTAAATGAATAAATAAATCCTAATAAAGGAGAATATTTGTAGTCAGGGTTGAAATAAGGGGTCCTTTTCATTACCCAAACTAGGTAACATTATCAGTGCTAGTAAGGAGAGGGGTTTGTATTCTAGTGGCTTGTCCTGTCAGTGTTGGGTTAGTGTTGGTGGGAGTGGTCTTAGAGGTTCTTTTGGGGGCTATTAGCTTGTTTGGCACTTCTGTTTGGGGAATTGTTTACTTGTTGATTGTTGGTCTGATGTGAAATTTGGGGTTAATCTGTCCTGTGCTCATCTGGACGTTGATTGCTGATGGGGAAGTATTTTGGTCTTTTTGTTCCCTTTTTGGCTTGTTGACTTAACCATAATTTTAACTGGGAAATTGTGACCATCCTAGACCAAGCCAAGTCCAAAAAAGAGAATTTCTAGAAGCCTGGCATTCTGACAAACTAACCATCAATAGACATATAGACACAAACAGTCTCTACATACTGTGCAAAAGAGACAATCAACAAGTCAAAAAGGGAACTGAAAAACCAAAATACTTCCCCTACCAGCAATCAACATCCAGAGGAGCAAACATATTAACTCCAAGATTAATATCAGACCAACAAAAATACCCCAATCAAGGAATGGCCAAACACGCTAACAGTAAACAGCTCAACCAAAGAACATTCAAGACCACCCCTATCAATACTGACAGAGTAAACCATTGGAATATAAACTGAGAGCAAGTGCCACTCAATACTAGCACTGATGATGTTACCTAGTTTGAGTAATGAAATGTCTACAAGAAAACAAGCTCAGAGAGCCCTAAGGACTCCTCATAAATAAATCTTGTATTAACTCAAGAGTTGACTTACATATGTCTTTCATATGCTGGCGAGCCAAGTTGAATGCTTCTTCTCCAAAGAGTTGTACTTTGACTTGTGTAACATAACTCATAGATGGAATGTATTCTGCTATACATGAACCATTTTTCATTTTACCATTTTGGTCATTTGCTTTATTATTCCCATTGCTGAAATAACTAAAGAAAAATAGATTGTTATATTAAAAAAAACCTGAATTTAAAAAGTCAAAGGTCAAGAATTTTATCATGAACTAATCATAGAGCTTTTTAGCCCTGACACAATTTAAGAAAAAATTAGGCAAAATTTGCCTTTCATTTACATATGTGACAAAACCCCATGGGTTTTAAATAAATAAAGCATAAGTTTTTCCCCCATAAAAAATAATATGCCCCCAAATCTGCTAAGGTCAAAGTAGAAGTGGTAACTAAAGATCGTTTCATCTTGTTTAAAACAGAACTGCAACTGGTAATTAAAACAAGTTCTAAATGAAGTCAAATACTATGTGTCCAACACTGCAGCAGACAGAAAGTAAAGCAAGACCAGCATGAAAGGCTAGCAAGGATGCTAACTGAGTAAACAGGAACTAAAGAGTTCAAGACCCATCTTCTGGTTATCAGATACGTTTAACTCATGAGAACTGTCTTCCTGAACGCAGCATTACATACAAGAAGTTCTATTTCTTAACTAGGCATTTTGCCTGATTACCCCGGGAATTTCTTGTCACCTGACATTTTTCTAACAAAAGCAAACCTCTATTATATAGAGAGTAATAGGCTGTGCAAAACTTGAAGCAATGTCTGGCTGCAGTGGTAGGCTGGATAAAGAAAGATGGACATCCCAGGGGACCAAACATCAGCTATAACCTGTAAAGCCCTCCCAGAAGAAGTCTACGTTCAGCCCAGCCCAAAGTCTGGAAAAAGAATCAGGTCTCCAAGGCAAAGTTAATGTACAGCAAGCTTTCAGTCATCACATCTCTGGGAAGATGTGTTCCACAAAGCAGCCTCTCCGACAGAAGATGCACCTCCTGAGTCTCATCAGATGACATTGTTTAATGAATGGGACCTGGAGCGTGCCAATTCTGTTTGACCTTACAGGACAGGCAGCAGTAACAGAGAAAAGGCAAACTCTCAAATGAATAATCTCTGCACTGTATAGATCAGGGGTCTCCAACCTTGGCAATTTTAAGACTTGTGGACTTCAATTCCCAGGATTCCTCATCCAGCAAAGCTGACTGAACTAATGATGGACGTTAGTTCATTCCACCCCATAATCACCATCCAATTGCCACTTACCTGACTATTGTAAAACTGCAGTTTGTACCATTGGGTATTTCTCTTCCAGAAGCCCAGCTACAACTAAGAATGTCATTGTAATAATAAATGCAAGAAATGTTTTCAGGTTTCTGTGGCAAGTCTGTAATTAAGTGGAACAAAAGAAAAACTGTCAGCAGGCACTGTTTAATGGCTTTACGGTCCTCTAAATGCTAAAAGCACAAATATTTCCCTAAGTAATTGTCCTAATTTTATTTTCAAACAATAACATGTGAGGTCTTTTGAACTAGAGCAGGGGTGTCAAACTTGCATCGTCATGACATATCGTGACTTTTTTCCCCTTCGCCAAACCGGGGATGAGCGTGGCCAGCACATAATGCATCCGGCCCCTGGGCCACAAGTTTGACAGCCCTGAGCTAGAGAACAGGAGTGAGTTAAAACCATTCAATCAGTTTCTATGTCTGCGAGGAAACTCTTCAGTTCTAGTTTTTAACCATTACTTCACACTGGCTCCTTTCATTTCTAAAGGGAGAGCTTTTTAAAATAAATACGACTAGCTTTTATATTATACTGTAACTCCTACTATAATCCCACTGTTTTTATTAGGAAGTAATATTGTTCCAAGTCTATCCAGCTTTGAATTATCTTTGGATAATCACGATTTATCTGTATTCTGTTAAAGAGGATAAATGACATACAGTACAAAGGAAACACACACAAAAACATTTTTCATGGTGCCAATGAAAATCTTCCTTCTGCCCCAATTAGTTCCAAGAAACAAATTCCAAATATCAAAAATATTCTTAGCCTTTACCAGGGATTCAATTAAATAAAATTGCAAAATTTAAACTATTTAAGGCAGTCCTTGTTTAGCAACCTCAAATGGGACCTGCAACTCAGTTGTTAAGTGATGTGATCCTTAAATGGAAAATCACATGACATCCAGCTAGGCTTTCCTTTCTCCCTTCCTCTTCCTTTGAAATGTTCACTTGGGTACTGGGATAATTAGCCAGAGGGGAATTTATACATGCATTTACATTCATTTGAGAGGAAGGGGTTACAAAAAAAATAAATAATAAGCAGGCACACAACGAGAAATACACATCCAAAGGAATGCACTAGTGACAGCTGTTGGCCTATCTACTGCATGTCCCCAAGCCACTTAGGAGGCAGACAATGCTTTCTAAGTGGTGTGAAACCAAATAGTCTTGTCAATTACAGGTACAGCTGGGGCTAACTAAGGTCACAGAGTTTTAGCTTGTTAATCTGCAGTTGGAAACTTTTGGGGAAGTGCTGGGCTTTAAAGAAAAACAACTCAGGAAACCATCAGTGTTTGAGCAATCTCTCCACTTGGCGAGTGAGGTTGGGAGAAAAAGACCACATCAGGCACAGGACAACACACACAGGACAACACACATTATATTTTTTCCCAGCACTATTGTAGCTTTGAACATTTGGTACACAAGGCCTATACAAGGACTGGCTAGAGTAGTCCTTGACTGACAACCAGTTGGTTAATGGCAAAACTGCCTATTTGGCAGAGTGACCTTGCACTTATGACCACCATAAAACTGCCATAAAAACAGTAGAAAATGTTGGGTCTGTTTATAAGGTGACCAGACGTCCCGTTTTTGGCGGGACAGTCCCGCTTTTGAACAATTTGTCCCGCGTTTTTAAAAAGTCCCGATTTTTTGAGAGAAGCCAGGGAACAGCGGGAGAACGGGAAGGGAATATACCAATGGTTCCCAAGTTGAGAGCGAGAGAGAGAAGCTCCTGCGAGATCCCCCCTCCCCTTGGGAAAACTCTTCTGGAGGGAGCCAGGCAGCAGCTGCACACAGGACGGCCGGACTTTTCCTGGGGGCGGAGCCTTGCAGAAGCCTCTCTCTCACACACGAGGAGGAGGGGGAGGAGAAGGAGGACTGAGGAGTTTGGAAGGCTGCAAGCCGTTCTTGCAAACTTTTTCTCATCCTACTAGGTAAAACCATTAGTGCTAGAAAGGGAGGG
>JANHFK010010316.1:422258-435469 GCA_036250565.1 Sibynophis collaris | reverse complement strand
AGTTCCACACCTCAGTCGACTCTTGGTCGTCTGGATTCATGGCCCACTGCGCAGGACGCGGGCAAGCCACAACACATGGTCACTAAACAAGTGGTTGTAAATCAAGGATAACTGTCCCTTTCCGCATCATCATTAGTCCAGTGCCTTTAAGGTTTCATGAGAAAATATTTAAATTAACCATATTTCAAAAGTCCTCTTTTTAGTGGAAGTTGAGATATATCATAGGTTGAACTGATTAATTATGGGCCATCTATTTTTGACTCCTAGCATCCACATACATAGATTTTCTCCAAGATGATCAATCTCTAGCCTGATATTTCAGCTCTTATCTTGGACCTGTTGATTCAACATACTCTCTGTACATATAATTTGGTTTTTTTCCTGAAGCTGGATTAAAAAATGGACATTTCATGAAAAAGCAGAAGCATTATTTTTTTAAATATTGTTTTTAGTACATATTATGAATGTTCTAAAACGTATTTCTTTTGGAATAATGTTCTGTTCCCTTAAGTTAGTTTCCTTATTATTATTTTTTAGATTATATTCATGATATTAATGTAACAGACATTGTTCCTGGTACAAATGGAAGCAATAGAGGTAAGCAAACTGGAAAATGTTTCTTGCTGTTGCAGTGTTGCAGTACATTGGAGTCTGGTTTATCTTAAGAACAAAATTCTTAATAAATATACCCCTTTTCAATTTTATGGGGCTTTTGGGATGGGGAATCATTTATAAGTCTTGCATATTTGAATTCTTCATAGATTCAATCTAAACGGAGATAAATAAGCTTGGTAAATAATCCCTGAACAATAAATCAATAAAATGATATTGTCTTACTTTCAGATAGATAATAAGTGAAGACCACACAATGTTTCATCGACTCATATTCTCAAGCATGATAGTAGATGCTAGTAATACTGCATGTGTAAACACTTTTAGAACTTCTGCCTTTCCAGGTGGAGAGTTTTAAATACAGCCTTTCCTCAAATAATGAATCTTTCATTTGCTTGGGTGAACAATTGAGAATTACAGTAGTGCTATAGGTTTCTGCGAACCTTAACACATGAAATTTATAAGCTAGCCTTCCAGGCTACAAGAGAACAAAAAAGAGGGTCCAGAAATATTGGTCTTGCCCGTCCTGCCAATCTCCCTTTTTAGCTTCTTTAAAAGTCCTATGACAGAAGGAGGTAATACTGGATGTCCTTGTTTACAAAAGTTGCCTACCCTGGAATAGTACCACGTGTGACCTCAGCCAATATGCTTCCATGAAATTAAAAATAGAGTAAATATACAAAATGTTTATCAAGAGAAAAGGCTAAGTAATATTTAAAAGAGGTGCAACTAACTAAAAGCAACCAAAAGAATATATCTTGAAGAAAAAATGACATCCAGATGTTTGCAGAACAGGGATCATAGATTCACATCAGAAACATCTTAGTTTTAAAAGCTTGTTTTAAAATCCACCCTGATGTTATTTCATTATTTGTTGTTACATGATTCCCTTCTTAACTCTGTTAGTTATATGTTGTATCACACCAATGGGAAGAATTCAGCCTTCACCGTAACTTCACGTAAATTTCAGAAATAGTATTAATTTCCCCTCAAACACTACAGTTATATTGATAGCACAGAACAAACAGACAGGAAAAACAATGCTGATGATTCTTTTACATCTATTTATTCTGTACAAAGGTTTGTGCTTCAGGGACTTGTAGTCAACTAGGCAAAAGGCCGGCATGGGATGAAAAAAATTGCATTGGGAAATTTTTATGAATGACCTTGTTAGTTCATACTTTCTGTATAAATCATGGATAATGACACCTTATACTAGATTCTCAAAAAGATAGCCTTCTGCCATAGAAAGAAGTTATTACAGCCTATGTGATTTTGGTCTTCCACCTAGATCTAACCTAGTAATTTCCAACATGTTATCTTTTCAATATTGGGGAATTGTGAGAATCAAATCAAATCAGATATTTATTATGGTCATATACTTCATAAATAAAAGTCAAAAATCCCATTTGGAAAATACTGTGCAACTGTGAGGAAGTTGTACAAAACAAATGGTAGCAAATTTAATAAGTAAAAGGAATAGTACTCTGGGACTCTTCTTCATGTGTATTAATATCTTTAAAATATTGGAATGCTCCTTCCCTTCTAGAGTTCCATTTGTCTGGACCTGTTGCTTAATTGTGCTATCTTCCTTTTTGTGTGCAAAAGTATTATATACAACCCAGAAATCTGTAGTTAAAGGAAAGAATGCTGGATATGAATGCAGTATACTGTGATGAATCTACCGTTGCATTTATAGTTTGAGCTTGTAACCCACTTAAGAGTCTTTCAAGTTGTGGGAGCCTATGAAAAATCAAAAATAAGTAAAATTGATATTGGAATTTGCTGACATCCAGGAAGACCATCCTTTAACTAAGATGCAGAGTAACCTTACATGACTACATGTAAAAATTCCACACTGCTTATGTACTGCTTAGAAGCCTGCAGTTTGGTAAACTGTAGCCTCGGCTCCTAATAATGATCTAAAAGATTATTTTGCAGCTGACGTGGCATCTTTGCAGAATTTGGACTTGTTCAAGTAATTTAGATTTGAGGCAACGCTCTGGAAGGAAACAAATTTGGCAGTAAGGGAAAGAGAAAACACGTTCAGAGACACTAGGAGTCATATAAAACAAAAATATATATGAGGAATTATGTATATGATAGATGGCAGAGTGTTAGCAGTTTCTTTCCTGTTGAGTGTACTTGTGGATTGTGGTAATTGCTCTCATTCTAACGCCAGCTCAGCTGCCTTCCTGATGTTGTGCATGTGTTTTGCAATTGGTATGCACCCAAAGGATGTGTTCCATGGTACATTGTAGCTCAGGCTAGACACATACTTTGCTATGTGGCTAATTCTGAGAAAGTACGAAATTCCACATTTAAGACTTACAACAAAAGGAAAAGGGGATCGCCTTCTCATAAGCAACCCCAGTAATTCTGGGGAGACTCCAGAAGCAAAAAGTTGCCAACAAGCTTTTCTGTGCAAGGAATTATAAATTAGTGCTTTGGTGTTACTGGAGTGCAGCTCCCATCATTCTGGGCAGCATAGCCCAAGGCCTTTGGTCATGTTGTCTGGAAATGACAATAACTACAGTTAAGTTGTCTGAAGGACACCAAGCAAAGGAAGTCTCACTCCCAATATGCATTTCTTACCTGTAAGAATTATGTGTGCACATAAACAATATGGAAGTTATGCTTAAAGAAAAGTAAGCCTAGCATAAACAGAGCTTCTGTGTTTTTTGTTTTTGCGTCCTTACACCAGTGTTGACCCCTGGCAAATACCTGGACTAATCCCTGCAGTTTTCTTGCCATGATTTTGGAAGTAGTTTGCCATTGCCTTCCTACTAGGGCAAAGAAAATCCATGACTGGCCCAAGGTCACCCAGCTGCCTTTGTGTCTAAGGCAGAACTAGAACACCATCTCCTGGTTTCTAGCTGGTGCCTTAACCACTACATGAAACTGACTCTTTTCTATGGATTTGAGTTCGCATATTAATTTATCCTCAGGTTATTGTTTTGCTTTAGATTTAAAGGATTCTTTGACATGGGATAAATGGCTATTAGTCTTAGTGGCAATGAGAGTGCTCAGACGAGAATCTAGTGGACTTTCTTGATTGGCCATTGTAAGAACAGACTACTGGACTATTTGGACCCGCAGGGCACTGCTTATGCTTTTTTGAAGAGGTTAATTAATGCCGTGTTTCTCAATTTTGGCAATTTTAAGATGGGTGGGCTTTAATTTCCAGCCAACCAAGATTGAGAAACATTGAACTAATATTAAGCTTTGATTTCCAGCACATAGTTTCTCATCATCACCCAAGTGCAAATGATTTCCCTAAGCTAAACAATCATTTTCTTTCCTTTCTAATTTTACAGTAATATGTCCAAGTGACGGTAGCAATAAAATACCAAGAAATGAAACTTTTGAATTTACTTCTACCAGTGCTGTTGGATTTGAGGAATTTGAAAAGTGGTGGGACAAATCCAAAACCGTGCCGTTTTATTTGACCATCGTTCTTCTACTGTTGAATTTTAAATCTCCATCTTTCTTTGCCAAATTTAACATATTAGGTATGTAGTAGTCATTCAAAATTATGCAAAATAGATTGTTTTAGATATCTTGATTCAATAAATTTCTTATTAGTTGTGGGCCTCACTACGCAAAAGAGCTCCAATTTTTCAGCATCTCATAAAATTTACAACTTGCCAAGGTGATAACAGAATTAATTTGAAGCATCAAATGTTGAGGAAGAGTTCTTATGTTGTTTTAGTTCTTCAACCTCTCTTTCCGCTGGAAAATGCTTCCTTATAATGACAGTGTTCCCACTGTGGGAGAAGGTATTTGCTCCACTCTTTTTTTTCTCCAGTAACTGGAAAGCAATTTCGTCCAGAATTAATCATGTTTAATGAACCCTCAAAATGGTTAACTTTTGCTAGTTGACATCTCTAATTGTGTTTTTTTAAACTTTAAAAAGAGACAGCAGTAATCCAGTTGTGAATCTATCACATTGTGTAGTTCAGCCAAGGAAGAAAGAACAAATTGTCTACCTTAGCCATAACAGGAAAGTTTCAAACTTTTTGCATTCCCCTTATTTCTTCTTTTTATTCTATTGGAGAATATTCCTTAAATTAGTAAAAGACTAAAACAAGACACTGAACGTTTAGAAATCCATACCACTTTGTTTCCAGTTTTTCAAATGCTGTTTTTTTTCTCTGTATGCAATATATTCACACACTTATAAGAAAGTAATAGGTAGAGTAATATGAAAGTAATATGTTGTATAGCAATATTGTTCTGAAATACTGTAAAGCAAGGCAGCAATGCAATCTGCTATTTGTCCTTGAGTATCAGATAATGTTTATGAAAATGGGTGTGTAAAATATGTTCGCTTCATGTTGCAGAGGGACTACAGTAGTATAAAGGAAGTTTTTGTACTGCAAATTCATTATTTTTTAATGAAAATGTCCACATTTAAAAGCACATCTGTGTTTTGTTACTGTGTCTAGAATTTCTAGTCTCTAAAACCTTGATTAATTTTTCTTTCAGATAATTATTATGAGAACAGTAGTAATAATGATTTTAAGCTCACAATTCGGTTAAAATTATTTTGTCCTCCCACTAACGTATGTTCCAGTTTGGTATTGTTGAATATGATGTCAAGTAACTTCATCTCAGTCAGTTACTATTAAAATAGATTTACAAGAAGAATATAAAGGAGAGAGGCTGGATTGTAAATGTTCTAAGTCTCATAGACGTTAAAGAACCATTTTTCCTCTATCCATAAATATATGGTATCTGAATATAATTGGGTTTTTTTTTTCTTTTTCCCACTGCAGGTACTGTCTCTGTCATTTATTTAGTTATTCTTGTTACTGTGAAAGCTGCTCTTCTAGGATTCCATTTAGAATTTGATTGGACTGCAACAAATGTATATTTTGTGCCAGGTAAACTTTAAAAAAATATTTATGGACTGTTCCCTTTAAATAATTTAATCGACTGAATGGGGCCTTCAAGGCAGGATAGGCTTTCTGCTGTAATCCTTAATAGTCTAAAACACATCAGGCATATCGCTTCTTTATCTATAATGAAGATTGGAAACCATCTTTATAGGCAAAACTGGGTTACACATGCTAAGCCAAAGTTCACTAAATAAGATGTGATGACTGGGTACCCACATAAACCTAATCCTTAAATAGGGTAGTCACCACATTGGTGATTCTATTTCAGATCTGAAGCCAAGACAGTGGTTTTGTTCTTCTTCTATAAAGAGATTTGTAAAGAGGCATCAGGGGTGATTCCTTCTACTTTTGCTGGGAATATAATGCGCTGTCAAAATAAGCTCTGAAAATATTGTTTTCCTCTGCTGCTCTTCGATTAGATGATTATTTTCTTGGGGAATTGTGTCTGGGGAATCATTATGCAGGTGCTAAATTTAATTATTCCTAGACAATAACATGCTGCTAAGGGAATTACAAACATTGTTTCCTCCTAGAGTTTTCTCCTGAGTTTGCTCATACTTTATAGACAGTTTTCCAGTTTCCCAAAGACCATATGGATTGGTAGCTATCAGCCGTTATAACAAAAACAAAATGCTTAAGGACAGTTTCCAGTGCCATTCTTTTCTTCAAAATAAATAAATGGATGGAAAATAGCCTGTAACAAGAAGTTCTTGATGTTCTGCGAACATTGCCTTCCGCATGTAGGTTTTTTGATGTGAGAGACTCTATAGAAATGTTCTATCTAAAGAAAAGTGTTGGAAGAGGCCCCTTAAGAAACTGGATTGTGGTAGCAATCTGGCAGAGCTAATAAATCAGAACAAGTACTTGTGAAACAGCCATTCCACCATGGCCACTTGGCTGTCAGTATTTTTCATTAATTAGAACCCCTAATACTTGGTTTTTCCGGTTGGTACGTAATATTTTTTCAAGATTATATCAAGAATGGTATAAGGGCAGAAACTCATTCCACTAAGATCTCCAAAAATTCTGCTTTGCTTTTCTTCTCTGCTTTGTTGAACAGAAAGATTTTCCCTTCCTTCCTTCTTCTCTCGTTTGTACTCCCTTCTCTTTCCTTGCCTGAAAGAGTTTTCCTTTGTCTAGCAGAAAGGTCTTCTTTCTTGTTGTTTTGTTCACTTTATGCCTAACAGAGGCATCCTCATGGCAGAACAACTGGATCACTCTCTCTGCCCAATCCTCACCTCCCTGTTGTCATTGTCTGGACATCCCAGGAGCAGTAGGAGTGGGGATTCCCAGAGGACACCACTGCTTAGCATGAGAGGCCCCAGGGCGCTAGTGACACAGTCTGGCTGCCTTCTGTCAGGCCGCTCCTTGTCCTTGAATATTCCCTGCCAGCAATCCTCATGGTCTACAATTCATCTTATAGTCCATGGAAAATGAACTGGAATCTTTTGTAACTTATCCGCTGTGGATATGAGGCAATCTTTCTCAATCTACTTCCTTTCAAATAGGTTGACCCCACATTATGTAGAGTCCACACATATGGTCAAGGACAGTGTGGTCCCTCTCATGTGGAGAACCAAAATGTATTTGTTTCTTGTCCAGCAAGAACATTTCAAGCCTCTTTATAAACAGCAGAGTTTACCATAGTTCTAAATTAGTTTGAATAAATGGTTAATACAATATATGATTGATAATATTCATAAACAAAGGCCATTTTGATTAAAAGAAAAAGAACTGTTGTTCTCTATAATGGGAAACATTGGATGGGGAGTTTGTTAGAATCCATACCAAGATTTGGGATCTGTGGTTTGGATAATTTCCTCTTCTTTTTTTCCCAGGCATTATAATAGAGTAAATAATAGTTCTTAAAAGGGTTTTCTTAGTCAATGGCTGATGTTATGGTAAACAAAAGTTCCTATACACATGATGAAACAGAGTGTTTTTAACTGTAGCTTGACAGCAGAGTAGGGGAAAAATAATATTTGTGCTTGAGAGCTTACTTTGAGTGGTTGAATGAAACATAACTCTCCATAGATCTCCTTGGTAAAAACCCAAGTAAGAAGAGTGGGGAGTAAATATGTATGATAGGGGAGTATGATAGTAATCATACTCAAATCATTTGCCCAGGTTAGAATCTCCTGGCAGGCTAGCTCATATTTTTGTCATGTGGCAATCTCATTGGTGTGTGATAGAAGACATGTAGGACATGTATATGGACCAATGCTTCACCCTTGGCTATCATTACTGCATCTACTTGGCTGTCCGATGGTTTTGTCTAACATGCAATGAGGCTTTCCCATAATAGTCTTCCAGATGGCTCTTGTCAGAAATCATTGCTCAGATGTTATTGTTTACTGGCACACTTCATCTGTGAATGTTTGCATGATTATCCAAACAAGGCAGGAAAAAGAGAAAGAGAGGGGTGGGGGGGAGAGAATTACGCAATTCTGTTGCGTTGTTTGTGAATTTGAACAGATGTTAAGTTAGCGGACTTGGTAAATCCAGTTTTAACTTTAATCAGGAAAGTCTTACAAACATTAGAATTTCAGCCTTGTGTTTTATTAAATCATGGGTAGGCAACAAACTCAGCATTCAAAAGCCATCTATGAATTAATTCGGCAGGGAAGTATCATGTTTCTACTTATTTTTGTAGAAATGGAAACAATGCATTTTGTACATGCAATATGATCAGACTTGATGACAGTAAAACAAAACAATTAAATAGATATTCTAGAGCAGACATCAAAATACTTCCACCCCATTTTCTTTGGTACTAGTATTTCTACTGGCCTCAATCTGGCACCTTACCTCAACTGGAAAAATGTTGCAATCTAAATCATAATAAAGTTGGTTGGTTGCTTTCAGCTATAGTGATTCTATCCATAGGCTTAAACAGTGTAGCCAAATGTAGTTTCATCAGTAAATTATCATTATGCTAACCATGGCTTAGTATCTCATGCAAATGCAACTGATTTCTATTATATAGATGTAGAAGTAACCTAATAGGAAAGCACTCTCCTGCTTAAACTTCCCTTTGTTTTAAAATATAGCCAGAAAACCATTGTAGTGGTAGAGAAAGCAAAGCAAAACGTTTTCTTGAGCTTAGCTAGTTAATCAGAGAACAGCTTGGCTTCAGAGATATGATTTTATTACTGAATAGTAATACATGGAAGTGGTGGGTTGCACTTACCTTCGCTAACTGTTCTCAATGGGAACGCACACCGCTTCTGCGCCTGCGCAGGGCGTCCGTGATGACATCCAGGTGGGTGGGCGCGCCACTGCTACTATCAGTTCGCAGGATCCGGAGCAAACCGGTAGAAACCCATCACTGATTCATGGTATCTAAAACAGAGTACAACAAAAAGAAATACGTTCTATTGATTGTTAAATTCGAATGTTACCCATCAGAAGTACAAAAGACGCTGGAATACAATTATGTATTAGGTATAAACACACGTTTAACTTAAAGAAACCTTTAAAAAAATATTATTCAAATACAAAAGAAATGCATCTGTTTGTTTTTTACCTTGTTAAAATCTACAGTCCTATATGTACTTGAGATGAGTGAGGCCCACTTTCAATGCATCGGCATATCATAGTGGAGAAAATACTGTAAAGCTGTTACTATCACATTCACAAATGCTTCCTTTTAGCTTTTTATTTTACGTGTATTAGTTAGGACAATATTAGCACCAATCCCATAAGTCCTTGCAATAGCTCAATTCTGCATCATAGTAGAACATTCTTACTTCCCTAATATGCAGGCTGTGACTTTTTTGGGAGGGAAATGCTTCTTTCTTGTGGAAAATTTGTTCCCCATAAATGTATTCAGTATTATTATTTAGCCTTCTTTGGTTTTCAATTTTTTTAAAAAAAATGTGATTAAAATGATGTAACTTTATTGTAACTAATACAATGCAATATAAATGGGTGGGTAGTAGTTATGACATCATTTGGATAGTTCTTAGGAAAAAGGAGTAAAATGCACAGAATTAGGCATTTGTTTTGTTTTGTTGATATGGTTGTGTGTGCATCCATGCATGCGTGTGTGCATGCGAGAGAAAGATTTATCCGATGTCAATTATGAATACAATGTCCTGGAGGCAGGCAATGTATTAAGAACTGTCTCATTGCTAATTTCATACAGCTATTTCTATAATTGTTGGTTTTCCTTTTGCATCTGATTCGCTTGCTGCTTCTCTGGTATGTTTTGCCAAGCTTAAATATAGCCTACCTGAATGCATAACAGCTGCCACTACAAATATGACTGGGAGCTTGTCTTGGGGTATACACCTGGGATATTCATTGTAACATTCACCACTCTGAAAATTTTGATTTATATTCTTCTTTCTGCAGAGTTCAGGATCTTTTTTCCTCAGCTTACAGGAGTGCTGACCCTGGCTTTCTTTATCCATAATTGCGTAATTACACTACTTAAGAATAACAGGAACCAAGAAAAAAATGTAAGTGACTACAAGATGTAAATATGTTTACATGCAAAAAGTGACTTTTCCTGAAACTGCTCTTTATAATGGTTGTTAGGTATGTGTAGGCTAAGGTGAACACTTGCTCACCTTAGCCTACAGCTAGCTTTCTCTGAATGCTTCATTAAACAATCAAATATTATTTGGGCCACCCCTATATATGTCAGAATGAAGTTCTTACTTCATAGATTCTTAGAACATAGAATAACAGAATTGGAAGGGACCTTGGAGGTCTTCTAGTCCAACCCCCTGCCTAGGCAGGAAACCTTACACCTTACTCTACTCTACTCTAATTCAAACTAATCCAAAACATGCTGAATTCAGAACTTGTCAGAGGAGATGTGTTTGATGGTCACCTCTGATCTAATGAATTATTTTCCAGAGTGAATTTCCATAGTCTTTCTCTTAGAATTATTGGACACTTCATGGTCTTTTTTCTGGGGGTCCAGGCTGTTCTAAATGAATTGCCATTTTGCAAAATCTTCTCTACTATAGCAAATGCAAATATTTTACATTCATGGAATGCTTTGGCTGCAACAATATTTACCTTTTACATTTTGTTCTTTCTATAAATCTTTTTAATGGCAGCTTTAAAAAAACAAGTAAATGTTAGATGGCATTTCTATTACCTATTTATTTAATATCTCAAATTAAATACCCTTCTGCACAATCTGATGGTTATGAAAATGTTGAGACAATGGCACCCTGCTAAGCTTGCAGCTCTTAGTGTATCCAGTAAAAAATGCAGAAAAGAGACTTCTGGAATCTTAAAAAACAACAGATTTATTATCTTGTAAGCTTTAATAGATCAGATGCATAGGCCATGATACTAAGAGAAAAGAGGCATTTTATGTATACACCCAGATATTGTGATGGAGGGGAAATAGAAGAAGAGAATGGCGAGAAAGGAGAAAAGAGACAAAATTACTGTAATAACCAGAAAAAGTAGGTCCTGAAATTGTAGCTTTTTGGAGGGGGGGGGATATACCAGTGGTGGGATTAATTTTTTTTTACTACCAGTCCTGTGGGTGTGGCTTGGGGGTGTATGGCATAAGCATGGCATGGTGGGCGTGGCTTTGTGGGTGTGGCAGGGGAAGGATACTGTAAAATCTCCATTCCCTCCCCATTTCAGGAGAAGGTTACTGCAAAATCCCCATTTCCTCCGGATCAGCTGGGACTTGGGAGGCAGAGAAAAGATGGGGGTGGAGCTAGTCAGAGGTGGTATTTACTGGTTCTCCAAACTACTCAAAATTTCCGCTACCGGTTCTCCAGGACTGGTCAGAACCTACTGAATACCACCTCTGAAATATAGCCCTAAGGAGTGTAATGCCCAGATCCTAACTATATCAGTGGTGTCAGCATAAATTGTCATTGACATGGCATCATCTTAATTTAAGGAAAGCAAAGGATGCTCTATAGTCAAAGCTACAGTTTTCCCAGAAATAATGAATGGCTGTGAGAGTTGGACCATAAGGAAGGATGAGCACTAAAGAATAGATGCTCTCAAATTGTGATGTTGGAGAAAACTCGTGAGACTCCCTTGGATTGGAGGGGATCAGAACAGTCAATCCTAAAGAAAATCAACCCTACTCTTCTTTTGAAGGACTGATATTGAAGCTGAAACTCAAATACTTTGGCCACCAAATGAGAAAAGAGGATTCATTGAAGAAGGACCCTGATGTTGAAAAATATTGAAGGCAAAAGGAGAAGGGGGTGGGAGAGGATGAGATGGTTATATAGTGACATTGACACAATGATTTGGGCAAACTCTGGGAGACAGAGGAGGACAGATAGGCCTGGTGTGCTATGGTCCATGGGGGTCACAAAATCAGACATGACTTGGCAACCAGGAAACATGAAAGCACTTATGTCTATCTGGAGGCAGAGTGTTTTTCCGGTCTATCAGGGCTACCTAGTCTACCCAAATATGGGACAGAGCATACTGCTTCCGCTTTCATCTTTCAGCCACAAGGAGTCTTTGCAGGCAGTCGCTTCCATGACAAACTATTTTGTGTTAAATTTAAATTTACCGACAAAGAAATAAAGGGAGACTAGTATAGCTATTTCAAGCTTTTTAGCTCTCATCAGCTAGCCATGCCATTTTGGGATTAAAACCCAGGCCGCTTGCATATTAGGCAGATGTATTAACCTCTAGGCCATGGGCTTTCCTTGCTCTGTCAGCTATACCAGGGGCAGCGTTTAAGTGTTTTTCCAGTGAGATCAGTCTATCAGGGCAAACTGGTCTACCCAAATATGGGACGGAGCCTACTGCTTCCGCTTTCTGGAGGCAGGTTTCACTTTTTAAACTCCAACAGGTTTCAAACTCCACCATTTTGATTCTACACAAAGAGTAAAAAGTAATACAATCAGCAAGTCCAGACTCAAAAACGTTCAACCTTAGAATAAATTACATTATGTTGCAGTGCTATAAACAACTTAGAATCCCATTCTAGTTTGGGCCAACAAGTCATTTCAGAAAATTCTGTTGAGTACCAGGTTCTCCAGACTACAAATGGCAATTAAATTCATATTTTCAGCACAGAGAGAGCATTCAGAGAAAACAATGCAGTTATTCTCTACTAGTTTAGCGATCTACACTCACGCAAAGAAATCTGATCCCATGGAAAGTCTTCTATCTTGGAACCAGCAAGTAAGCATTTCTGAGACATTTACCTCCAACAGTGCAGCAGAAGAATCCTGCAGAGAGGTGAAAGAGGTCAAAAGCCATAAAATCCAGCTCAGCTGGACTCTTCCACTGACACCTTCAATCACTGGCCTCAATTTCCTACAAAGAAAAAGCCTAGACATTTCTTTGTTTTAAAATATGTATTGTGTATTTTCGATTTAAAATGGTTTATATGGTTTGGAAGCCACTTTGGATAACTGTTATCCTAAAAGGTGTAATTAAAACCCAGAA
Source organism: Sibynophis collaris (assembly GCA_036250565.1). NCBI lineage: Eukaryota > Metazoa > Chordata > Lepidosauria > Squamata > Sibynophiidae > Sibynophis > Sibynophis collaris. Next base: position 422,555 of record JANHFK010010316.1, on the reverse strand, counting down.
ACAAACAAACAAACAAAAATATTGTAAACTTGGCAACAAGAATGTCTTCTCCTTCCATGTGGTCTTGTCTTCCTCAGCTACAGTCTGTCAGGAGCAGCTTGTCTTCTTTCATCATTTCTGAAACACAATAATCAGGCCTGTCAAACTGGTGGCCCATAGGCCAGATACCTTACATGAAGGCCACACTCAACCCAACCAGTTGTGGGATTCAATTTTTTTTACTACCAGTTCTGTGGGCATGACTTGGTGGGCATGGCAGGGGATGGATACTGTAATATCTCCATTCACTCCCCACTC
>JANHFK010010316.1:306956-318921 GCA_036250565.1 Sibynophis collaris | reverse complement strand
GTTAGCTGACTGGATTTAAAAGTCTCCATCGAAAAACTTCAAAATTCTTCTTCTAAAGAAAATTTTAAGGTGGAGTTAGTTCAATCCTATGACTACATTTGGACCAAAGTACAACCTCTTTGTGTTTGTTGACCAAATCAATTGATCCTTTTTTGGTGCTACCTCCAAATTTTCAAAGAATAGGGTGTGAGACTTGCACACATTCAACTAAGTCCATTCATGAGTCTACAGAGATAAAGGGGTCTGTCTCTGCATGTCAAGAACAAAGAAGAAAACTGAAGAAATTTAAAGAAAGGGATTGATCTTATATGAACTAGTTCAGGTATCTAAATTTTCCTTGTTCAGATCAAGTGTTGTTATGCTTGGATCCTTTTTCTTTCTGCTGCCTTCATTCCATTGAGGATCATAAACATACCAGACCAATAGAATTTAACTCTGTAAAGAAAAACCAGGACTAGGATTCAAAGTGCCCTTTTAGGTGACTTTAAAATGTAGCCTGGGCCCACTTCATTAAATGGCTTCCCTTGGCGATAATGATGTGTTATGAATACTAGAATGCTGCCTCAGTATCTCTTTCCTCTGCTTGCCCTTATGAGACAGAGATCTTTAGCATAATATAGAACTGCACCAATCCCTCTATTTCAGCAGGGATTGTCTTCAGCAGAAGTATTCATCGTATATGTCATTGTACAAGATAGGTCTATGAATGTATATGATCACCTCAGAGTTAAAATTCCCTTTGTTTTCTATGGCCTTGGGCTTTAAACATGATCTGCAAGCATCTGACTTGCATTTAGTGTATATGACCAAAAAAAAGAGGCTGAAGCTACAATGCAGAGTTTAAGGCTTAAAAATTATCCGATTATCTTACAGCCTTTGAAGTCTGATTCCTGCAGACGTACACCTCCTCCTCTATTCTTTCAGTAGTTCTTTGTAGATATTAAAAACAAAATGTAATGTATGGCTTGCATTTTATAAGCTGTTAAGTGAAGATTGTGTGAGAAGAGATCTCATTGCAGAGTATAATTGCATGGAGACACATAGCAAGAACAGCATTGTAGTGGAAAATTTTGTTGTGGTGGAGCACATCATAACCAAGCACTAAGAATCTCTCCCCTCCCCCCCCCAAAAAAATCTGTGTCCTGTTGAGGTAGCTCTGTATTTACATCCAGACAATTTGGCAATCTATGAACAAAGACCTGGAGAAAATGACTAGAAGTAATTACATATTACTCATTTTTTTTTGTCAGATCTTCTACAACTATTTAAAGGTGGTTCCAAAAACCCTTTTAAGTTTGCTGGCTGTGATGTTTATAACCTTAGAAGACAAATGTTTCTCTTCTTGGAAATAATATTAAATGGATCCATGGTACTTTTTGAAAAAGGAAGGTAGCGGAATGAGGGTTGCATTTCAACTTCCAATGGAAAAAGTCTTGGATCAAAAGCCAGAAATAGTATACTTAGTATATTTGTAGCAAAAATCATGTTTAATTATGGGTGAAAAGTTACCTACCTTACCTAAACATATCTTGATGTAACCTGTGAATGGTCATGACCTACGGGGAAGTCATTTTAAATTAATAAAATAACTTTTAAATGTAGCCTGTAAATACAACATCATGTAATATAATTAAATACAATATAAATTACCACTTTTGGAATAGGGTAGAGAAATTGCTCCGTTGTAAATCTATAAACAAGTCATTTGTCTCCATCCTTTTGCTCAGCAAGCTTAGAAATGCCTTGGCACTGATGTCTCCACAACCAGCATCTTTCAAACTCCCACTCTGCTGTAACCACTTAACCCCTCATACTCTCTGCAATTGGCAGCAATCCAAAAGCTTGCACAATATTTGTGGAAAATCCATTGGAAATATCCCAATTGCTGAACAAACTGAAATATAACTCTTGGTTCACCTGTGTATTATTTATACAATTTATATGCCACTCCAATTTAAAAAGACTCCAATGTATTAATCGTTAAGCTACCTAATACTTGCAATAATCTCCACCTTGAAAAGCCTAATGGAATCCAATTAACAGCTTCTGAAAGATGGTGGAATTTGGTGATAACTTGAATACAGGATTGCAAATTACTTGTGCAGATAAAGGAAACTAAGATTACAGAATCTTTTCAGTTTAATATACAGTATCTTGTGTAAATGTTTAAAAAAGATTATTTGAAGCTTTAGGATGAGTTTGTAAACTTTATAATCTACAAATGGGCATGAAGGGCATATAGACTTTAGAATAGAGAATAAAAATATTTTGCATTTTCCTCAATATAAAGGTCTGATCTCAGAGGAACTCTATGGTCATCCTACATCCTGCCACTCTTAGGGCTTTTATGATAGAAAGTCCCAGAAAGTGATGTGCCCCGAGAAATCAGAAATATGCTGGACCCAGCCACAACCCATTCCAACCTTAGAAGAATCCCATATCACTTAATTTGCCTCGGTTGTAAATGTATTTTTTTTAATTTTATTTCCTCATTAATCACATTCTTTTAACATCTGAAGAAAAGAGACAGTGCAGCAAATGTTGTTTCTTCTTTATTTCTGCCGGGAGCCTGGCAAAACACTGAGCAACTTAGTGCCCCTAACATATGGAAATAAAATCCATGAATAAACATTAAAGCCACGTTTCCTGTTTTGCCATCTCAGTTGTTCAGAGTCCTGCTTTATGAAACCATTTCTACTTCAGGGAGGTTCAAACACCACATTTTAACCATTCATTCAATTTTGACATATTGGCAAGTCGGATGAAATCCTACCAGCTACCACCTAGATCCCAGGCACTCAACCCGTTTTGTGTTCGAACCACAAGTTTCTAAACGACTGTCTTAAGGTTCCACCTTTTCTCCCACTCATAACCACATATACCACCTTCCCTCCTACATGTGTAATGTCACTCTGCCAACTACAGCAATTGCTTGTGTGTGGAAACCATATTAGCCAAGTAAAGCATTTTTCAATGTCTTCAGTGGAATTCCTAAACTGGAAAAAAGGATGAATGCCAGCCTGCTTTTTTTAGACCACCAGAATAACTCCTGGCTCTAGTTCTCATTGGAAATAAATGCTTTACATTAGTGTAATGGTCACAGTCACAAAAAAGGTCTAGGAAAAACTGTTTGGCTTGGAACACTACTATGCAATTTTACTATGTTGAACTTCATACCTGTCTTCCTGTCAAAACTCCTGCATTCATCTTTGAAGAATATGCCTGCAGAATGTCTTAAACTTCAATCATATAAACATTTAAGAAAGTTAGACCAAGTACAGTTTGAATCTATGAAAAACTTACCTGGTTATTTAAAATTGCTCCATATAGCATTAAACTTTAGTCTTTTTATAGCAGAATGACACAGTTGAGTACCAAAAGGATGATGTAATCACTAGTTTCAGAAACCTAAGTCTGCATATGTGCATTCATTCAGATAGATCTAATGTTTCTAGCAGGCAGGTAGCTTTTCATGTTTATCTTTGGAAGCTCACATGCAATTTGCAGTTCAGTTCATAGCATGTGTGACTTTACACAATGATTTGCTTCTGTTAGTATTTTTCATGCCCAGGACATCATATAATTATTTGTTGAAGAGTTATAGTATATGAGGATAAATTACTTGCCAACATCTTAGTGCTCCTCCCTTATGGATATTAAGGAACTAGGGTCAGTTCTAGGCAAATACTGCTTGGGAAGAAGGAGTTTTGTGACTATTCTGAAGACAAATGGAAGCTCCTTCAAAAAATGCCACGTCTGGTTCTGATCATTACTGCTACTGTTTTGTGATTAATATTGCCATACTCTTAAGAACTTTTAGACACCTCAGAATACTTGTAAGGAAATGTTTTTTCATAGTGACTGTCAAAGAAATTATTGTGTCAAAGAAATTATTGTGGCATTGACTATCTCCTTATTCAGAAAAGACAACCATAATAACATCTGTAACTTATTATTAAACATTGTACCACTTTGAATTTTAAAATGGGCAACACTTTATACATACATATACAGGCTGATAGAAAGGATGTCTGTAAAAATGTTAAGTACAATACCTTCTGCAATACTTATACTATATCCATTACTATCCATTAGGTGATTGTATTTTCTATAAAAAAATATTTAACTTTTAAATATTTAACAGATCTTCCGTTCTCTTGCTGAATGTGTGCCTTTTTGGTTTTAGCTTTATCTTCAGGCCAGAATGAAAAATGACTGGGCAAGACTTTTGCGTCCTACAGTCCAGTTTGGACTTGTTGCTTCATCCATTTACGTGGGCCTCTCCCGTGTTTCTGATTACAAACATCACTGGAGCGACGTATTGACTGGGCTCATCCAGGGAGCACTAGTAGCAACCCTCATCGTAAGTCTGTAACAATTTTTTTCCTACCATTTGATCAATTTCATTTTCAAATAAGCCAAAGTGACTTAAGACTTTCTGATAGTTGTTGTTTTTCAATGAAATAAATCACAAAGGGGCTTTTATATATTTAAACCACCAGTTTTGTGTGTCATGGGTTCACTGCAAAGGGGAAAAGATGACATGAAGTTTTGCATTTGCCAATACTATATTCTCCAGTATTGTGGCAACCTTTTACCACATTTCACTATCCCACATATTTGTCTTTTCCCTCTACCTGCTCTGTAAACCAATTTTTGAATGTCAGCCACCACTTCACCACTTCTTTCAGTTCGAGGGTACTCAGTGGCTGATGTGCACAGAAGGACAGTAACAATAATGTAAGTGCTGTTCTATCTGCTGATGTGTAATGCCAACTATTGTCCCCTACAGGTTGTGTATGTCTCAGATTTCTTCAAGGAGAGAGGCCGTACATTTAAACAGAAGGAGGAAGAAGATTCACATACAACTCTACATGAGACGCCTACCAACGGAAATCACTATGGCAGTAATCACCAGCCATGATATGTGCAAGAGTTATTATCCTGTGGAATCTCCTGCTATTTAAAAGGAAAATTTCACAAATATTTCTGGTCTATGTAAAAAACAAATAAATGCCTTTTGAAGGGACTGCTGCTGCTATACCTCTTAAGTGCTCACTTTACATGTATATAGTTAACAACAATGTATCTAAAAACCTCAAATTTCTATTGGTTCAAGCTTATGCTTTATAAACACAATATCCTGACTTTTTTTTAATTAAAATAATGTATAATACTTATTACAAACAGCAATGGAATACATTCAAAATAAGAATCTGTCTTGCTCTCGAAGAGGAAGCACTGGTCATTTTGGTGGCTCTTTCTTGGAGTAACTGCTGCAGAATGAAGGTTGTTCAGACACCACACAGTCTTCTTATAGATAAAGACTTGCAGCAAACACAATGTCTCTCTTGATTTTTGTAATTCCTGTTGAGAATAAAAAAAGAAAAGAATATACCCAATGTTAATGGCATAGTTGTAGTCCGATACTACTTGCTCATGCTAATAAGATATAGTAAAATAAAACTAAAATCCAGTGCTGAATTTTCAAGATATTGTACAGGTATTTTGACTGTTGGGAAACATTAGCAGACTCCTAGGTAACCCCCCTCCCTCCCAATCAAACTCAGCAACAAGCAGATTATAACAAGCATGTTCAGTTCAAATGGAATACTTTGGCTTGTGGCCAAGCAATTTTAAACCGCTTGTAAATATATTCTATATTTTAAGATGCACGTATTTATATAATATTGTACATACAAACCTTCTGCAAATTTGTTTTCCAGTTCTGTATTTCCAATGGCCTTTGCTGCTTGGCACATCTGTCTAAGCAATTCTTCTAGCCTCCTCATACATCGAATTATGCTACCTGAATGAGGAAATGTACATAGACAAAAATTGGTAGATAGATATTCATGTTAAAGCAGTCATTTTCGACAAAGAAAGAAGCCCTTTCTATGAAGTAGGACTGTTGCCTCTAGTATGGGGTTTTTTGTGGAGCTGTATGTAAAATCAAGCTCATTCATTCAATTCTCTTCTGAAGCAAAAAAAAAAATAACAAAAAGTTTAAAAATGGCTCTGAAATCCACAGATTATTTCTTTTATGTAGGATGGGCTCTGGCTACCCATTCCTGAAATTTATGTTTAACATGGGGGCTACTTTGGGGCATTCCACGACATCCCTCCCTCTCTCACTCTGTGCTTTGGGAAGGAAATACAGGAGACTTTATGTATTATATCTTAGTCTTAGCATATGTCATAGATTTATTGTGAATGCAGGTTATTTAAAACAAAGAACACAGAATCTACCTAATCTCCCTCCTGTATATTTTCATATTCTGTAATGACACCTATGAAAGGTATGTCTTGTTTCAAACGTTCTGGGAAACATGTGAATGAATATTAGAGTTGGAACTTGAAAAGTAGCCTATGGAGTATAGACTAAGGCAGGGAATAGATTTTTTGCTATTGATGACAATTTGAAGAAATGAGGCCCATATAATGAACAATTTCATCAGTTTGAAATGTTACATTTGATTGCCTTGTTGCAAATCTAGCAACTCTTTAAACAAGTCATCTGGAGTCTGTTATCAAAAGGAAATAAATCTGAGCCACAAGAGCTTGGAACACTGACCTGCAGTTTAAGCAAACTTCTTTTGAGAAAGAATATTTTTTATATCAAAGGATATAAAAATCAAGGGATATAAAAAGTTATATATTAACATCTAGGGAACCTTCCTGGTGGTCATATCATAGTTAGTTAGTTTACTTGATTATCATTGCACCTCGTACAACGAAATTAAATGCATTCTTCACTGTACATTATAGAAAAAGTGTTACATCAAATTAGCCAACAAATAAATTCCATTTGCCAAGATATTCAGCGAGCATGGTGCTCACTGAACCCTCCGCTTGTATTTTCCCACTTTCTCTCCAAATTGACAATATGTCACTAAAACTTTACTTCAATGTATTTTGCTGTGACAGAGAAAAGTGCCTTTCAGTATTACTGCTCACTTTTGGAAGCATTTTTGTTTGCTTATCTGATATATGGAAATAAATATTTGCAATTTTCATGGAGTTAACAAAAAAAAAAGTTATGCTCTTATTGTCAGTGCCTTGTCTTATGTGTTTTACATAATTTTCTACCTTAGCAGTGGATATTGCTGTTGTGGGCAGCTTAACCGAATTTATTCACACCACCCTGCCCAGTGTTGAACCACAACAAATCTAGCTCATTGTGCAACTCTGGTCTCCCATTTAAAAACCAACCATTTGCTTACTGGAAAACCTTTTATCGCATGGGGAATGAAAGAGGACACTTTTATATCGCATTTATAAATGCAACTGTTCACAAACTTGCCTGCCTGCTTCAGTGCAATCAATAAAATGCATACCTAACAAAAGTAACTTCAGGCCTCTTTTATTTTTCTCCCCTGGCATCCCTGATCCTTGTCTCTCAATAAATGGCATAGAAGTGGGCGGAAGATGGACATAATGAAAGATTTACTTATATCTAATCTCATTTCTTCCTGATTTATAAAAGGTGTAGAGGCTAACAATCTCATTATAAGAAACATTATTTTTTCTCTTGGAATAATGATTTAAACAGCTCACAAGATCTTTTGAATTTACAGAAACTTAGAGATCTTTTAGTATTTTAAGGAAATACTCTAATTCTCAAAAATTAAGATGTTATAACTACTCTTGTTTGTGAGTAAAGCAAAGATTCATATATTAAAAAAACAGCAACCTGTCAACCTGGGAAAAGGGGGCCTCAAACAAGCACATGTACAAGAAAGGAAGAAATCCTTCGGTGCAGTTACACCAAATTTCAATCCACAGAGAATTTCTAAATCACATTTACCAAATACTTGTCTGTTCCTGTGTTTTATCACCCTGCAAAGCCCCTTTGGATGTCACAGTCATTTTTGCAAAGAAACCCTTGACATTTACTCTGGCTGCAACTGCTTTCAAAGCAACTGTTGCCACAGCAAACAATACTTTCAATATTTGCTAACGCCTGGGAAGGGGGTGGGGAAAAGTAAAGAATATCTAGTTTTTATACAACCAAACAAGGTTTTAAAAGTTAAATGGCCAATACTGCACATTCTGCTTTTCCAGGGAGCATTTAATTAACAATTTAAAAATGTTCTAAATCAAATATTACTACTGTCTATTCACCCTGCAATACATATACTGTGTAAAAACTTCTAAAGTTGAATGAAGGATGCAGGACATGCAGTATCACACATTTCTCACAACTCTTTGATTCAGAACCCTCGAGCAGAAATTTCAATGGAAGCCCTGAAAGTTTTTCAAGTCCAATCATTCTATTTAATTCCTCTATTATTGGCAATTCTCCCTCTACCCCTATCAGAAACTGGTTTGCTGGATGTATTCAGGTACAAATGTCATAATACAGTTTAAAAAAAAAGAAAAAGAAAATACCTATGAAAATTTGTAGTGGGATTGGAAAAAGAAAAACTATGGTGTTTTTCAATGTTTGTGAAAGCTAATTTCTCCCTCCTAAAGGAACTAGAGGAAAAAGGCAGAATAATTCATCATGGCATACAATGCCATGTTCTCTTATCCTTTGTTGGACATTCTTCCTTTCTTATGAATAATTACCAATATGAAAAAGACACAGTAGAATCACAGTTACTTACAACCTAATGTATTTGATTCTTTAATTTTTAACTCCAGCAACAAAATAAACACACATACCTTCAAAGACATCTGTCATTTTACATATATGAGCAAATGTAGCTCCATTGGCCCACGTATATACCACATCCATCAAGTTTGGTCTGAACAAACTGAGATAGTTTTCCTCATCAACTTCCAATTTAGCTTCTGCTGAAACTTTGGCAATTCTTTTCGCACATTCCTGAAAAACAAAAAACCATTTATTTAAATCAACAAACACAAAAATAGTTGTTCTTAAACCCACATATAAATCATTGTTTAGTTTGTATTCTTGAAGAAGAAATAAAATTTATGTCTTACCAATTTCTTATATGTTCTAAATAAATTAATTATTTGAATATAATTACTTTGTTTAAAAATAGCTTCTGCTTCATAGTAGAAAATCTGTATGTTGGCACATGCTAAAGAAGAGCTCACATTAGTAGGATAAAATTGGGATTTCCCAATGATACTGCTTGAACCGTCAACCAGACTTTAGATACTTGTTCCTGCCATGTTCCTTACTCCACATTTTTAAAGCAAAATGGCCATTTCTAGCATTATCTTTAACTTTAAAAATATTTCTGAATCTCAAGACACTCTTAGAAAACAAAAATGAATTCAAGGAACACATTGAGAGGCATAACATAGGATATTCTTGCCAATGAATGTAGCGGTAACCAGATACATCCACCCAATCTATGACAGCCATATTATGACAGCGCTCAACATTTCCAATGTAGAGCACTCCTGAAGAAAACTCTTCCAACCCCCGTTATCCAATCATATTCAACAAAACAATTTTAAATTATTCTGGTAGATTTACAATTAAGTGAAATCAAAAATTCATACTTTAAGACAGAGATTCGACTTCAGAAGTTTTTATTATTATTGAAGCCATAAAGCAGACAAATTATATAGGCTTCTAAACAGATGAATTTTTCTCATCAGAAAAATACACTTGCCAATTTACATTTAAGCTTTAAATCTGAATTATGTAGTACATGTTATTCTAAACAAAAGCTCCCTGTGTTAGATCAACTGAAAAACATTTACCTGCATTTGTCGGAGAGGACCTGCTAACTGTTCAGTAAGTTTGGGCATTTCACTAGACTGAAAAAAAAGAACACATCAACAACTCCTATATATTCTACAAATTTAAAATTCATGTAACCATCATACAAAATCTTAGTGGAGTCAAAAACACTTCACAGACTGTGGTCATCACTCTTTTAACATCTTTATAAAGTTTCTTTGCCAATACTGAACACAGAATATTGTATGAGCCTCCTGGATTTCCCCCCCAGTAAAATATTATTCCCAGTGTTTTACTATACCTCATTTTGGAACAAAAGGAAAGGCTGACATTACTATTACAACTGTTTTACAAACTTTATCTGACACATGCTCTTTAACCAAAATTAATTTTGTTCCCTTGACTTTTCTTGCAGAATTCTTTCCACATATATTAAGTGGTCAGATCTACACATTTCCCCTCTTCCTATGGAGAAGGAATGGCCAGGGTTGTTTGGAGAACGGAAGAGACTCTCGCCAGCCTTCCCCTCCCTTCCCAGGACATTTCCTTTTCTTCCACTCCCCATCACCGTGTTTACTTAAGAAATCTCTACAGGAATTTACTCCATGCATCTAATGAAGTGAGCCATGAAAGTGCCTGTGTTCATTTCTTTGGCATTATTGTGTATGCAAGTTCAATTGCAGACTCTGGGTGGCTCATAAAAAAAAAAAACACATGATAAAAATACCATGAAACCAAAATAATAAAAATACACAATAAATCCACATAAGCATAATAAAAAACACAATCATCATGACATTGTTGTCATGGGTTATCTACAGGATGACAAGTACCATTTCAGTTGCATCTGCAAGATTGGAGTACGACTGCAGTTTATTTAGATATAATCTTTTCTTTCAAAGTCTTCAGCAGCTGAACCTGTCTCCTATCTTTTTAGTAACCTACTCTAAAAAGAACGATGGAGATCAACTGGAAGTTGCCTAGAACATCTGAATCAAGGGAGGTTTCCCTCATCAGGTGCACAGCTGCCTCCTTCAAAATGGCTGGTACTACCTGCCACTTAAACCAGCATTAATCATTCAGTATATTATTTCTTTCTCTGGCAGCTTCCATAATGGCTGAGTTTATAGTCTAAAATCCATTTCTTTGAACCACACAAGTTCAAAAGAATCCCACATAACATCCTTAGACACTACTGCCATCGTATGTGTTCAGCTCCGAGTGACTTCTCAATGAATTTTGTAAACACATCTGTGCAGTCTTGAAGCAATTCTTCCTATCTATCACTCCCCAAAGGGGACAAGCTTAACCAACTGCAGGAATAATAAGGACAGAAAAGGAAGCCCACATACTGCCCTATTGTTACTTTGTGGAAACTAGAGCTCATTTCCTCCTCGTTTTCTCTATCAATACTCTAAGCATATTTTCAGGTCCCAAAATTCCTCTGTTTATTATGATTTAATAAACATAGTTGGTCTTAGAATTGTCACAAACCCCATCATTTTTAATTTGTTTTATTGCAACACATTAGCATCGATACTTCTGTGGAAAAAATAACTTACATTTTCTTGAAATACAAAGCAGCTTAATAAAGCAGTTGCTTGTTCTGCAGATAAATCATTGAAAAGCCCATTGAACATCATTTCTGTCAGCAAAAGCTCATCTGCACTAGAAGAGATTCAATTAATGGCAGCATTAGTAATTTATATGTTTAAAATCAATATTTAAAAAGTCACTCTGCCCTCCTTCTTCCAAAACAGATAAGAAAAAAAAAACATTTAAGAGTTCAGATGTCATAGATGTAAGAGCTCTAAGAAATTTATCCAGGAGAAAAGGGTTAACGATACAAGAGTGAACTTTTTTTGTTGGCGATTTAGTTAAAATATCCATATGTATTTTGACTAAACAAAATAAACAATCTTGGCTTAGGTAAAGGAGATAAGGAAGATAAGAGCTAGTCTTAGTGTACTAATAGCTGAGTAAGATTTGGGGAAACTGCTGACTCCAAATACTTGCTACTGCTGAAGCATTACATATTGACCCAGCGATAACTTTTTCCAGCGAAACAGGTGGGGCAATTTTCAGCAATTCAACAACAGTTATTGTAAATTTCCCAGGGTCACTTAGGTATAGAAATTTAATAAATTCACACTTCCTCCTCAGAATAATTGAAAGACTGCTCATCCGTGTGCTGTTTTACCCCAATCTTGGATTCCCAATGTGGGAAATGCTCCCACATAACACCTCTCCTGCGTGAGCTGCACTGGCTACCTGTGGCTTTCCGGATCCGCTTCAAGGTGC
>JANHFK010010316.1:294263-306856 GCA_036250565.1 Sibynophis collaris | reverse complement strand
ATCACTTTCTAATTGGCTACTATATTTGTAAAAAAAATGTACTGAAATTTTAATTATGAAAATACTTTTCAGTAGGAAATACCCTTATGAGCTTTTTTTGGGCGGAGGGGGAAGCTATCTCCTGTCAGGTTAAAATATTTCCCTATGTTGTCCATTTTTGTTGTTTTGTGCCTTCAAGTCACTGAGTCCTTGCGTTTTTCCTTGGTAAGGGTTTTGGAAAAGTTTGCCACTGCCTGCTTCCTAGGGCAAAGAGAAAGTGAATGACCCAAGATCGCCAGCTGGCTTCGGGTCCAAGGCAGGACTAGAACTCATGGTCTCCTGGTTTCTGGACTGGTGCCTTAACAACTACAAAAACTATCTCCTTGTGTGGCCTAGAATTCACTTCTTTTTCTAGGATTTTATTACTGGTTTTGAAGATATCAGAAATTGAACCTGGATCTTCTATAAAGAAGGCAAACTTTATTCAATGACCTACAATCCCTCCACAAGTGAACCTAAATTGTTCCTTACCTGTGTTTTTCTTTCACAAAGTTTGTATACGGTTTCCAAATTAGAATCATTGTGAAGTGGATGAGAATACATCCTATGTTCAAATGCTTCAATTTTTTGGATTACTTTTTTCAGACCTGGATCTTTAATGCCCATGTCATCAATAGGATCCAGCAAAGGAACTCCATCAGGAAACCGTCTCTGCACTTCCTTTAAGAAAAATTAAAAATGAACACTTACACCCTTAAAACATTTCTTCACTGCAGTATTTATATAGCTGATACTTCAGATATTTTGAGAACAGATAACATAGTGGCAAAGAGATTAAACTGAAAAAGAAATCTTCAGACCAAATATTTATTTGATTTTTAAACTACTTCAACTCCTCTTGGGAGTTTTACAAGAAGAAAATATCCGTAGCAATTCAAAGATAAAACAAATGTAAGAAGTATCTAAAATTGTCTTAAAAGTGGAGAAGATAAACTTTTTTTGGCACGAGCCTTTGCAATCAAAAAGGCTCTCCAGAAAAACTGTATTTTAACTTGCTTCTGAAAACCAACAAGATGACAGCAAACCTGATCTAGTAAATTATTCCACCAAAAGGAATCTATTATGGAGACCCTTCTTATTATAGCTTCACCTTCTCTAATCTCCTGGTAGTGGGAGACTCCTAATGAAGTTTTCCCAAATTGCTTCTCTAGGAAGGAAGGATTCCAGTTGATGGAGGTGGCCGTGCAGGTATGCTGGTACCGAACAGAGCCTTACAGGTTAAAATCACACTTTAAATTGAACTCGGATATCACTACTGTCCATGTGCTCAAAGCCCTATAAGGTGTGGATGGTATTTAGCACTAAGGATATGAACTACTGCACTTTGCACCTTCTGCAACTTTTGAATGCTCTTTAAAGGCAGCCCCATACAGAACACACTGCAGTAGTCCAATCAGGCGGTGAGAACAGCATTTGTTATTTGGGCACTTTGCAAGCTTTTACTAAATTGTCTTCTAGTTCTGGTTTTTTCCCCCAAATTCATCTGTCCAATCTGTAACAAGAGATTATGATGATGCTCTTTCATCATAATCTCATTCTGCAGTTCTTTTCATTACCAATTGATTAAAGATATTGGAGCTTGGAGCATTGAAATCTGCTCAATCGTTGATTTTTATTATTCCCTTGTTCTTTAAAAGCAGAACTGCAAACACACACAAACACACTTTACCTGTATTGATTTCAATACACTCTGTCTGTTATCAAGAGGCCTCAGGTCTTTGGGTATATAGAGTCGAACACTGCTGATAGATGACAGAAGATGCACCAGGACAGGAACAACCTACTCAAACAGACAAGGGATCAGTAAACTAAAAATGTACTTGATTAATCTTCAAATTATTAAAGAGATTATATGTTATGCAACATATTCTGAGGACCGTACTATACTTTCATTTTGTTATCTGTAATACACTGGAAAATATGGATTATTTCTGTAATAAATCAGTTCAAATTTTGCTTTATTTAAATTTGCTTTATTTAAAATTGAACTCTCTCTTAATATGCGTACCTTATTGAGATTAAAAAAATAATTTCATAAATTGAAGTCATCTCAAAATTTCTAATCAATTTTTAAAAACATATATCTTTTTCTCATTCTTCAAAACCAAATAACAAAAATTCAGGAACAAGGGACCCATGCATTTTGTTTGTGTGTGTGTTTGTATGCACGCAAATACTTTATGTATATCTACCCCCACACAAATTGAATTGCATTAATCCTTGGTTTATTAGAATTCGATGCATATGTATCCTGTACGATTGTTTAATTAAATCTAAATTTAGTTCTAAATCTAAATTAACTAACCTAATGGTTTCTATCGCCACATCTGGTGGTGTCAGATGTGGTGATAGTAACAATTTAGACTAGGGGTGTCAAACTTGTGGCCCATGGGCCAGATGCATCATGCGCTGGCCATAGTTTGGCGAAGGGGGAAAAAAATCGTGATAAGTCATGTGACAACAATGTGACGCTGCAAGGTTGACACCTCTGATTTAGACAGTTTACAAATGTTACATGTTTATAAATGAGTAGGTTATCAAACAGTCTTATAGGTGTTTTAATAGCTCTGGAATCAGAGGTAGCATACCTTAAATGTCAGCTGCAGGATTTTAAAACTGTTGTTAAACTGTTATTAAATTTCAATTTTATATGGAATGAAGTGAAGGAAAAAACCTTTTAATATTTAATAGCTACATTAAAAAAAATGAACATGCTTTTTTGCCAAAGCAGCAATTTAGCAGACTTTTATATTGTCTGAAAATAAGATAAATGTTGAATGGCAAATCTGAGATTTAACAGTGAAACCCAACTTAAATTTGAATAGATTTGCAGTGAAGGAAGTAACTTTAGTGAAAGCTATAACTGAGTAATTCTACACCAGTTCTTACTCTATGCATGGGCTTCTTTCCCAAGAGAGTTTAAAGCCAGGAAAACACAACTGTAGATATAGACTATTCAACTACCTAACAAATTTTAAATATTTGTTGCTTGGTCCCGAGGTAAAACTGGAATAATATAGTTATAAATAGGCATATTTATATTATGCTATTATTTCCACTAATAAGAAAACCACTCTACATTGGAAAATCAACAGCTGTTCAAATCTATCAGATCCCAGACTTGTCTTAATGCAAGGTTTAAAATTTAATTTTAACTTAGTGTGCACACCTAGAAAACATATTTTCATCTCCTGTACATAATGTAAAAATGCATCCCTTATGGTTCTAATTTTGGAATTAAACCTTAATTTTCTACCATTACTTTTGAAGAAGCTATCATTATCTCTATTAAAGGCAAGAAGGAAGAATCATTTACTGAAAAAAACAAATGTAAGCAAATTGTTTTTGAGAGCTCTCTCTCCTCCCCCCCCCCCTTTCTCTCTCTCAGCTAAAACTGATGTCATCCGGCAAGAAGGGACCCTGTGTCCTTTGTTTTTGGCAACAATTTGTACACAGAGAGAAAATACGTGTTATCACCAAATTTGCAGACTAGGCCTTTGACATACAAACTCTATTTTCAGTAACAACAAGAAGACGATGACCCATCACCTGCATCTCCCCTTTTTCGTCAGGTTTTGCGGGCTTTGCGGCTTCAGTTGCAGAATTTTTCAGGCTCTCTTTACTACAATGTAGGAGGACTTCAGCAACATAGAGGGGATCCAATTCACCAGAATTAACCTGCCGTATTAGTAAAAGATCAGAAAAAGCATGGAGTCACTCTTCAATACTAAGCAAATATAAAATTATTAGGCTTCCTGTTCTATAGTGGATCTTTAGGATGGTAAAAAGTAACATATCCTACATCAGGGGTGTCAAACTTCTAGGGTCATGTTGCCATCACCTGACGTATCACAATGTTTTCCCCTTTGCAGAGCTGGGGTGGGCGTGGCCTGTATGTGACGCATTCCAGCCCGCAGGCTACCCGTTTGACACCCCTGTCCTACATGAACAATATAAACAGATTGTATTTCCCTTTAAAATGAAACTGTTTGTGCACAATTACAAAAGTTTATGAAAAATTTTATCGATTTTGAGCAATGGGCAGGAGCTTGATTTTTAAGATGCATATATATGGCTTTGCACTTTAAAATCTAAGAATTTTTGGCTTCTTAAAAATCTTTTCTATAATTCATAGTTGTTTAGACTATACAACATGTGATCTTTCTCCTTTCCATCATTCTTTTAGTAAAAGGGAGGATTCTATCCAAAGTGGAAAGCAAACTAAGACTTACTCTTAAGTTATATCCAGAATCTGATGAAAGAGGTGCTATTTCCAATTAATAATAATGTCACTATTAAATTTGCAATTGGAACAATTGCCATATAGTTTATTAGATTTCTAAGAACAGCAAGAGTCAGCAGCAAAATGTACCATTAATTTTAAAGAACGTGGTGCCCTAGAACACATTCCTAGCCTGGGAATTGTTTCCATATTATAACTGAACTATGCTTACATATTTTTCTCTTTGTTATTCCAAGTTTCCACATTTCTATAACTGAATTTTATCCTAAAATAACTTCTTGTTGCTACTGTTAGCTACAAGTCAGAAATAAAATCTCTAAGCATCAGATACCTGATTAGTCAAGATGGGAAACAGAATGCTCAACTAGATAAGATTTTGGGCTGATCCAGGAGAGATTTTACGTTCTTATGTCTTGAGAATCTGTCATAAAACAGGATTTTTCTTACTGACATCTTCTATACCATTAACACACAATGTTTGCCAGTTGGATAAAACAGCACTAAAGATACTAAGAGCCTTAACTGAACAAAATGCTTTTAAGATAAAATTCTTCAATTTGTAGGGAACCACTAATTCTTTGTGATAGTATATATTTAATAATAGCCAAATTAGATGATAGGACTGAAATGTATCTCCAAATAGTAAGTTTTATGACAAATCATGGTCTACTAAGATTAAAAGATTTGAATAAGAGGGCAGAGTACTTTAAAAAAGGCTTTTGGAAGACACAGTACAGATTTCATATTTTATCGTAGGTTTCTATGAAATGTTCAGATATAACCAGAAACATATGTTTTGTTTTACTATTATATTACCAAATAATCAAAGTATTTATTCATAAAAATAGCTATGAATGAGACCATCCTATTCCATTCAAGATACGTATAACAGCTGTTTTAATTTGATTTCAAAACCTGTGTTTACTCATGTCATCTTGAACTGCATTCAAATGCAATCCGTATGTGCAAAAGCAGCTACATGCCAACTATTTTTAATTGCTGTTTACCCCAAACTTGGAGCTAACATATGCATCAAATACTCTATGGAAACATGAAGAAGCCAGTATTGGATCACACAATTGCTGTCTGTTGCATTCTCAATGGGTAGCAAAGTACGGTAGGTCATTTAAAATACCCCCAAAGGAGTCTATCACTTTCTATTACAATAATAGATGCTGTGCATAGGCTAAAAGCAGACGATTCAATGCAAAACAGCTACTTTTATTTTATTACAGCATAGAAACATGGATTTTCCACCACTAGACCTTGTACCTTTGTTAATTCTTTCCCAAACACTCTGAATTTCAATCCTCCCAAAAGGAAAAAAAAGGATTTGTAGTACTTTTAATAGTTCTTCTAATAGTCAGAGGTACTCTTCATAAGTACCATCCAAAACAGCTAATGTGAATAGAATTGTAACCTGATGTAATCAGCTAACTGAACTGTAACAGTTAGAACTTTGTGTTAGGGTTATAAATGCTCCATTAATAAAATAAGATGCAGTTAGGGATCTGTATCATGTTCTACATTCAGATAGTTCCTTGCATAGGACAGCTATTTCAGGCAGTCTTGTCCAACCCAAAGCATGCCTTCCATTTAGATACAGTACATATATGTTTAGTTTGGGCATGCACCTGGGACATGCGTATTATGGTGACTGAGACAGGAGAGAAAAACAACAAATTTAGTGGCGGGAAAGAAAAGGCAAGGGGAAACAAGATGCTGGGGTGGGTGGGAAGGTATAAGCAAGTTAGAAGATAATGTGCTTGAATTCAAGTGAGACAGGAAAAAGTAAGAAAATGCTGGGAAGGTGAAGCACAGGTGGGAATGGGCCATCTGGGTTATGCTATGCTTGAATGCAAGTACATCAAGAAAGGAAAGGAAGACAGAGGAACAATCAATGAGTGGCCTGGTGCAATGACGATGTGGAGAAGAGGAAAGGGGTGAAGCCTCCGAGTCCTTCTTGCCCTACCTGCCCCTCACAATTTGTCTGGAATTTGTTTCAGTCAAACCTCAGGATCACTAAGAGGCTATTGCTTTCTGTATGGTCATATGGTGACTTTTCCAAAACAGGTTCAGCCTACCCTCAGAATCATACTGTTTGTCCCCTTGTGTGCATACTTCTAGAGCAGGGCAGTCAAACTCATGGATCAGGGGTTGGATGCATCACGCGCTGGCCACGCCCATGCCCGGTTTAGCAAAGGGGGGAAAAGCCACAATGTGTCACATGACAATGTCGTGACAACGCAAGTTTGACAACCCTGCTCTAGAGGCATGTAAATGAGGGGCTGCCTTATCTTCACTTTCATATTACAAACTGTGTGTCTGAATAAATCTGCTAATACAGTAATATGGTTTCCCTCAGGTAATTGACTGAATATAACATAGTCAATTTTGATTTCAATTGTACTTCAACTGATAATCAGACATTCCAACAGCCAGGATCATTTGAAGAAAAAATATAGTTGCAATACACACAGGAGTTTGTTCTAATCAATTCAGTAGTACTTGCTTGCTGGTGAACATGCAGGATTGAGCTGTCAACTGAATATGGCTTCTGCAAGAAATTAGCCTTTTCTGTACACTTCCTCATAAAAATGAGCATCTCCTTATGAACTAATGTCTGGTTTTATATTTTTTCCTATTTTGTGGTCAGGGATGTATTTATTCAAGATTGAGGAAAATCATTTTATCTTACCTTCACATTGGATTTCTTGGAAAAATTAACCACCACTCCCCAACCAAAGTCATCATCTTCATTTTTCACCTGAGAACAGTCAGATATTAAACTTATATATTATTTTGTATAAAGGAATGCTTTTTATAAAGTAATTAGATAAAACGATGCTTACAAAAAAGAAAAGTGGAAAAGATATCAGACATATTTTGTGTTGTGAAAGTAAAATATGAAATAAAAAATATAATGAAAACAGCAAGAATAACAACAAAAACTTTAAAACAATTTAAATATTAAATTTAAGAGCTGTTTCTTCATGCACTTCTAACAGAATGGAGGGAAGTCAGAATATTTCATCGAACCCCATCCCAGTGGATTGCATAGGAACACTGGATGAGCTGTCTGACTTTCCATTGGATCTTGAAGGAAAAAGAAGAGCTGCTGAACACTTTTTTGCTAAATGTTCCTATAAGCTGATTTCTAAATCAGTGTTTCTCAACCTTAGCGTCTCTAAATTGTGCAGACTTCAACTCCCAGAATTCTGACAATTCTATGCTGGCTGGGGAATTCTGGGAATTGAAGTTCACACAACATAAAACTGCCAAAATTGAGAAACACTGCTCTAAAGGATTACCATGAACTGCATGCTAGAAGTATTCCAAGTGTTGAATGAGAGATGACATATGGGCACAGTGGTCTCAGTGAGATGAAATGCTTGGTGGCTAGGCTTGATGTATGGTTCAGGTGAAGTTTGGTGTGTATGTACGGAGAGTGTGAGATGTTCCTATATTAGAGAATGCAGGGACCCAACTTGTGTGATCTTAGATATGATGAGAACATGAAACGAGAAGCCACTTTATAGCCAGAGGACCTAGATGACTTTGGGTCACTGTCCTTTTGAAGCACAAGTGTACTTCTCAGTATCTTCTCAGTTGATGCTCTGGAGTTCATCATAATTTACAAACAATATTAGAAAGTACTGGTTTTTATTATCAGAAGATGACTAGCTAAACTTAATATATCAAACTACTTATTAGAAAACTGAAAACAAATAAAACAAGTACAGTATATAAATTCTTCAGAATAGCCTAGTAACGTACACAAAGCACTAAAATAATAGTATTAAATCAGGAAAATAAGCCCTCACAAATACAAATATTAGAAGTTATTCAATTACTGATCCTTAATAGAAATGTGCCTTTCTGATGGATCTGTAAAATATTTTCCAATGTACAATAAAAACACATACTTCGGGTAGATTGGTTATACTGAATTTCTGATGTTTTGTGGTTATTTATAGTTACTAAATATAAATTTATTTTAATAGAATCACACTTTAAATTAACTGTCCAAATTGTGAGAATGTTTAGTCATGTCTAACTTCCGTTTTACATAGTCAAATATGTTTCGTGTAACTATAATGGATCTAAGCCATATACTGAATGTTTGGTAATTAAGGGTTAAAGTTACAAACATAGTCGCTAAATATATGAAATCACTATGTTGAAGAACAGCGGTATTTAAAACTTGACTCTGTTTTTGGAAAGTAGACATTTTAAAAATGCAAATTACTATTAGTAACTTACTTTTACCAGTCTTCCAGGTTGTAAAAATGGCAAGCAGTACTTTGGCTTATGAATATATTCCTCTATTTCTTTACCCAGTTTAGCAAGTTGCTGTCTAATTTTATAATAGATGATTACATTTTCTTCATTTGGAATTTCAATCTCATTATACTGTTGTTCCAAATTATTAACTTCTGCAAATACATATTGTAAAACAAAAAGGTGTTATATCAAGGACCCAATATTGTAATGAATTATGACTCCGATTTTTCCCAGAAAAAGCACACTATCTACTCATAGAAAAATATCTGCAGGGCTTAGAGACTTCGTTATCTCTCCCATGTCCTTGTCAATGTGTCCCAGAACATTAGGAATCTCATAGGGGAGCAATATGTTTTATGCTGGCTTAACTGCCAAGCAAGAACAGAACAAGTTTTATCTTGATGAAAATGTGTAGACTGGTTATCCCCAAGCAACAGTTTTTGTTACGGTATATTTGATTCTCATTTCTGAAAACCAGTTTGCACATTATATTAAATTATATTATATTAAAATCTTAATGATATTAACATTTATTTGTTTTAATACAACAGGTTGCAGGGAACATTGGTATATTTGTCCAAAATATTCAGGAGAGTTAATGGGTAAATTTCAACTTGTTGGTATGCCTTAAAAGGCCTCCAATATTTTAAGAACGTTGTACTTTCTATTAATTCTCATATTTTTAAAACAGCAAAATCCGATGAATTTTAACTGGAAGCTCTGCTCAAAGGATCTCAGTTAGGAGATTCCAAGCACATAATAGAGAAACATGTGACTCTTATGGATTGCTGAAATTCTGCTGTGCTAGAGCTCTTTCCTAGAAGTTTCATGCCCACATATCAGAGTAGGCTGTGTAATGGCCAGACTCTGTAAGATAATATTACCATTATCTTAGCTGAAACTATAAAGCAAACAGAGCAAATGGCTGTCCTATTTCAGATACAGCAATTTTCCCCAGATACAATAATAACCCCTCTGATCACATTATCTTAGGGGAGAAAGGTACAACTTGTGCAACTAATTCTGCAGACCTCAAGAGATGTTTTTAAAAATTCATTAAAAATGTATAAGACACAGCATAAGGGTTCAGAGTAGTTCGCAAATACACTAAAAACGCACTTATAAAAAACCCAAATAAAACAAAGCAAATAAAAAGCATAAAAGCAAAAATTACTGGGAAAATTATGCATATTTGACCTTCTGACCTGGAGAGACCTGTATAATTAAGGAGAAGCCTTGCTTTGTTCCAGTAGTAGTTTATTCGCTTATATGGGTCTTTGCCACAGACAGAGCTGAATTGGTTGTTATTAAAAGAAATCCATGGGGAGACCTATAAATGGTGCTCTAAATGTGTGGGATAGACTATATAGTTGCTCCCAACCTCAAAACCATGCATGGAAAATTTCCTTTGTAACAGTGGGCCATCTGTGCTTTAGCATTTATGTTTTATTCAAAGAAAGGAAATAAGAAACTACCGAGTATTCTCCAGCTCTGTGGGAACAGCCATTGTGCTAAATTGCGGTTTTGTGATAGGATAACAATTGCAGCAGAGAACACTGTGGAAGTAAACACTTTAGCATAATTGTACATCAATTTTCAAACTATTAGGTATTGTGCAAAACTTACTTTCAACTACTCCTGGAATAGCTCTGTAATGCTGGAACTGGTAAAAAGATTTTTCTAACATGTATTCTGGATTAATTTCTTCTACTCGCAGCAAATTTAGTACCATGTTGTAGGTCAAATGGAAAGCACTGTTTAAAGGGTCAGCAGATCCCTAGAAAGAAAAATAAGATTAGCAAAATTAGATAGCATAAGGAATTAGAACCATGAAAGATTTTATCTAAGGAAAGAAGTTATCTCCCTATTTTAAATAATGCCTGAATGAATACAACTTGTGACTAATAAGAACTCTGCCAAACATTTCAGGATGTCATATAATTCCAAAGTAGGTCTAACAGGCAAGCCTGCATACATGAGGAATCTTCTCAACACAGAAGATGCAAATTACATAGATTCCCCTCTCCCTCTCTAACCCTCCCAATGACATGGACTGTAAGTATGGCAAACATGTTGATTAAAAAAACATAACAAATTATTTTTGCTATTATTGCTGAAAGCCATTGTTACTGTATTCCTTTTTGTCCTACCAAGCAAGATTGTTTTTTTGTCTAGAATCTTTAGAAGGTAGTAGAAAGTAATTTCCTTAGTGACAGTGGGTTTGTCCTCAATCTCTTTGGGCAGCTGAAATACCAATGGCTCAGAAGAGAGAAGCATGGTGATTTAGAATCACTTTCTCTTTAGGAACCTGTACTTTGATTTCTATTGGTAGATTGTAGTGCTTGCAGGATCTCCAGTACTGAACAGGCAATCTATACAGCCAACACATAAGCAATCATTGTTTTAGAGATAGAAGAGAGGAAAGTGCCATCTTGCCTAGACCCTACAGAGCCTTTTAGAAGGAGCTGCCTCAAAAATGTCACACATCATTAATCATATCTAGAGGTTGGGGTGGGTGAGGATTCTCAAAGTCTCTGATGGCTGTTTTTTTCTAAGCAGTGAAATGTAGAGAAGAAGTATTGGAGGAGGAAAAAATGGCTCTTATGGTTCCTGCAAAATTATTTTCACACAACCATTTTAGCTTTCTGACCAAGAAGGGCCCATAAATTTCAAGCCACCAACCATTTCTTAACATTTTTACATTTTGCCTCAAGCCCTATCAGAAATCTTAATGGTTTTGTCAGGAAATATGTACCAGCTTTCTTAGACTGAAAAAACCCTGAGCTGAAAGGAAATCCCAATGACAGATGCAATGACATTCTTTTAAATAGGATTTACATGGTCAATGCTTTAGCAATCAAGACCACAGAACCCATCTCCCAAGCTGTGTGATCTTATGGTCCACCAACTCCTACAGCAATTTCCCAGATATCTGGTGTCAGTCCATCAAGATGTTAACAAATTGTCTAAGATCACAGGTTTTAGAGCAGACTCATACCCATTTCTTTGGGTATGAAAACATGCAGACTCCAATGGCAGAAATTAAAGGCAGATGTTAAACTCCGATAGTAGAGAATCATCCAGGAAGAAAGATTCATGTGAATCATTCATTAGCTTTATTGTCAACAGGATATCAAATGTATACACAGAATCTTGAAAACAGAGTAAGCCAAAATCCTAGCACTCATTTATTAAGGAATTCATTGACAGGATATCTGAAAGGCATGTGAACCCCTTTTTGCCAGAATCCAAAACGTTATGAGCTAGTTATCATTTTCCAGATAAGACTGACCCTGAAAACACATCTGCTTATTGTTAAGGATGTTTTGAAATACTGCCATTTCTTTTCCAGTCCCAGAATCATTTCCAGAGATTATCTTTATAGCAGCTATGTTAGATGAAGTCCTGGTCAAAAGTAAAGTAAAAAAAGAGAGGCTTCCTGTCAGGATCAAGCTATCAGTGGAAACAGCAACAGACACAGCAGCAGCCCAGGAACTATCATTTTTCTGTCACATACCATGTTGGCCTAAAACAGAAGTGGGAAACTATGGCTCCTTTATGACTTCTGGACTTCAACTCCCAGAATTCTGGGAGTTGAAGTCTATACGTTTCCCACCCCTGGTTTAAAGCATTAATCTTTCAAGATCCAATAGCATGGGGATATCTTTGTCTACTTCCCTAGCATTGGATCCTAATAATATAAAAAAGGTGCTCTGTGTAGCTAGATCTGCTCTTGCCAGGAAGCAAAAATTGTGAGAATTGATTAGATCAGTGTCGAACAGGCATGGACCTGATCAACTGGCCCATAACACAGAGTTCTGTGGACCTTGTTTTACTCAAGCATCTATAATGAGAAAGTCAAACATGAGGAACTTAAGGCCCTCTGCAGTTCTTTAAATGGCAGATACTCAAGAACCTGGAAGAATGATTCTCAAAAGTGTTTTCCTGATACGACTTCCGGCTTTCACCGGCGGCGGACGTGTCCGGGGAGCGCGCAAGCCCCGGCGTCCGTATTCGACCTCCTGGC
>JANHFK010010316.1:272496-288558 GCA_036250565.1 Sibynophis collaris | reverse complement strand
TGTCTCCATTTATCTGTATTTACTTCCTTTGTTCATGTTTATGTTCATACTTATACTTGCTACCTTGTACATGTTTGATAAATAAAAATAAATAAATAAATAAATAAACATCAGTCTAGAACTAATAGAACCTGGCTTTCACATGAAATCTTTCTGCATTTTGTAGCTGCATAGTATTCTGTATGAAAGTTTCCCCACTCTTGTACTGTTTACTGTGGTTTGCTTCTTGTTACCCTTGTGTAACACCCAGCCTGGATGTGTCACATTTTAAATTTTGTTAGTACTACCATCTGCTGGTTAAAGCTACTGCTGGCAATTAAATGAAAAAGCGAAAAAAGGAAAGTTATTTTAGAGGTTTTATAAAAATGTACTTTGCTGTCTGTATTTGTGACAAATGAGCAAACTGGAAATAGAATTGGAGGGAAAGAATATGAAGGATGCTTAATTTTTAAATTCTATCTCATCATTGGCTGATCGTGTCTAAGCTCAGAAGCAAAATGGAGTTGAGCTTAGTTAATACTTGGCTCAAATTAAGTCCAAATCAAGACTACACTAACTTATTCCAAGGCTTGAAACTGGACTGGGAAAATTTAAAAATATTCATGGCACACTAGTGGAACTATGGCACTTCTACAAAACTATGCACAGACATTCCAATAGACTTACCTAGAGTTGAGCTCAACTTGAAAGGACATTATTTTGGTAATGTCCATTTGATCCAGCTTTGTTGAGAGGACTGACAAGAAACCTTATCCCTTCTCAGTATCTTAATTTTCCATCTGTCTTTTGATTAAGCTGGCCAATCAGTGTAGACCCCTGACTTCTCAGAGCTGGCCAGCCTGAGCGATTGATAGGTGGAAAAATAAATGGAACAATTGACACCTACATATATGACTAGGTTGCCTACTCATAAATTATATTTCATAATGTTTTACATGACTGCTTCTCCTATGATATATGTTTGCATTAATCAAAATGCAGAACACCTTAGGAAAATGCACAGTAGACATATACTGTATTTTCTCCTGGCCACTCTATTGGCTGATTAAAAAGGGGAATTTTCACGGATATGGGCAGCATATAAACAACAAATATACAAACTTCATCAAGTCACATATTGCTTACCTGTGTAGAGCAATCAAGGATTAAAGACCTCCTCAACAGGCTATAGTTAAGGCATGCCTCATTTTTCATTGGAACTCAGAAGCCTGGTTTCCATATATCCATGTTGATATAATATCATTATTAGGCCAGCTTAAGATAACAAAACTGACTACACTCTGTGAACTAACATTTCATTGGATAAGATGGCTAACAGAAGAAATCCCAGAGGGAGGAAAGACTCAGTTCATGAATTCATCAGCGATAACTCTTTTTACATAATTTTTATGTAAATGCTTTTTATAAGCATATGCTTTCCTTTCCCACCATCCAGTCAGAGCCGAAGAAGCTTCTAGGATGAGAAGCAAAATGTCTTCAAAAGAAAAACCAGAAAGTCCAGTTGCCTTTTGAAAAAGCACCTTGGGACAACCATGACCTGGATGATTGAGAATCTCCATAGACTTTTTTTTTTTTTAAGGAATATAAAACTAATAGAAATTACATTGTATTTTTTCACTATAAGATGCTCCGGACTATACAGTATAAGAGGCACCTAGCTTTTGGGGAAGAAAACAAGAAAAAAAATCTGCCTCCCAGCAATTTGCCTCCTTGCAGCAAACAGCAAACAGTCTGATTTACAATGAGCAGCTGATTGGCGGTTCGATTGGCCTCCCGGAATACCACCAATCAGCTGTTCCAGGGGAATTGCCTCTGCCACCCATCACCGCCACCTACCACTGCCTCCGTGTGGCGGCGATCCCTGACGCCTGGAATGGGCTATAAACAGGACACACGGAGGCCAAAAACTGACCTGCGGAAGCCAAAAACGGGACATACGGAGGCCAAAAATGGGGCGCACAGGGGCGGCGACAGCCATCAACGGCAATGGGCGGTGGCAGCGATCCCCACAGCCTGGAACAGCTGATTGGCAGGATTCTGGGAGGCCGAACCAACCACCAATCAGCTGCTCATGCTAAATCAGGCTGTGCTGAAGTTGACTAGGCTGTTTGCTGCAAGGAGGCAAATTGCTGGGAGGAAGAGGCAGATTTTTTTTCTTGTTTTCCTCCCTAAAAGTTAGGTGCATCTTATAATCTGAAAAATACGGTATATCATAAAAACCAGCACAACACAATTAAAATATTTTTCTGACCGAACTTACATGTTAAAACATGTACAGAGACTCACAGAGTGAAAATGGTGTATTACAGTATATGGTTGAAAGTACATACTTTTATCAGCCCTTCAGAGAAAAGAATTTCGATGGTTTCCTTCAAAATAGGAAGTAAGCCCCCATGATGGATTCCAATTCCACGTTTTAAAAGTGGAAGCACATGTTCAACCTGTATGTTCAAAAATAAGGGATGAACACACCCATTAGCATTAGGACTAAAACAGATATGGAAAATTACTTTGTGGTGGCAATATCACAGAAATTCAAATACTAACATACTGATTTCAAAAGAAACAAGAAGGGTCTAATGTTTGATTTCCCCAACTGATTCTTCTGTTAAAGCCATCAAATATACGAAAGCCAAATCTTAAAAGACAGGAGTGTTCAAAAGGTAACGTTAACTTTGTAACAAGTCTAACTGACATATGGAAGTTTCATAAAAATCTGACATGTTACAAGAAAATAAACAGAATGGCACACAAATATGTCCTTACATCTAGAGAATGTCCTTTAATCAGGTTGAAATCAGGGAGAAGATTGGAAGGGAAAGCATTTTTGTTAATTAGGGTTGTGCAAAGTATTCAAATAGGAATTTTGCAAAGGTTACAGAAATGTAGCACTAGCATTAATAAAATATTAAAACAGACATCACTTGTGGAGGGCTCAGTGCAGCTGCTTGCAAGACTTTCTACATTAATCTCGGCATATATTCGTATGTAGTTCCAACAATTCCCTTAGAGTTGATGGAATCGAACTATTGTCATCACATTCATATACAGGTAGTCTTCACTTAGCGACTGTTCAAAGTTGCAACAGAACTCACCAACTACTTATGATTCTTTTTTGAAGTGCCAACGGCCATATACAGACACAGATACACACACACCAAGGTCATGTGATCATTTGAGCACTTGGCAACTGGCTCACATTTCCAACTGTTTGCAGTGTCCTGCACTCCCATGACCATGTTTTTGGGCAGTTTTTGCTGGTTTCCAGTATTTACTTTCCATTTCTGGCAAAAAACCACCCATTGACAAAAATGGGTTTGGTTAATGACTGTGACATTCATTTAAATGTTGCACAAAAAATAATAAAATCAGGCCTAGTCACATTGTGCCACAGTTAGTGACCGCCACAACTGATGACCATAATTCCAGGCTTAATTACAGTCATAAATCAAGGACTACCTGTATATAGACAGAAATCAGGAAAAACAAGAGAATGTGGCTGTATTAAATTTCAAGGATGGGGACTGCCTGACATCAATGCACTTTACAATTTGCATAACCCTATTAATTCCCTTGTCTTAATTTTTTCCCCTAAGAAAGCTGGTTCGGAGTCTGTAAGAGAAGAGTCAGATGGCATAAAGGGTTGAAAGAGAAACAGTTTAGGACTGCACAATAGGCATGGCACAGTGAGATGATATAAAAGATAAAAACAGTGCGTAGGCGTTTTGTGTCAGTTTATAAAAAATATTGTCATCAAATTCTATACATAAAGGGTTGAAAGAGAAACAGTTTAGGACTGCACAATAGGCATGGCACAGTGAGATGATATAAAAGATAAAATAGTGCGCAGGCGTTTTGTGTCAGTTTATAAAAAATATTGTCATCAAATTCTATACCCAATTTAATCCAATATTTAGATCATCCATGGGGTCATAAGGAATCGGACACAACTTGGCTCCTGAACAACAACAAATACATAGGCTTATGGCTATGAAAAATGCATTTGCTGTTGCAGATTGTCTTGTTTTGTAAACTAATGAAAAGGACAGATTTTGTATGGGTTTACTTCATTGCTAAGAAAACAAGAACTGGTTTGATCTAGTGGTTAAGACTCCAGCCTAAACACCAGGAGACATGAGTTTTCTCCTGCCTTAAGTCATGAAAACCGGATGGATGACTTTGGGACAATTACTTTCTCGGCCCAATTCACTTCACAAGGTTGTTGTTGTGGTCAGAATAGGACTATTAGGTATGTTTACTGCCTTACATTATTTATAAAATAATTGTAAAAATAATAATTCTACCATTTTTTAATACTGTTTTAAATTGTATAAAATTGTTTTTTTACTTAGGCTGTACATCGCCCTGAGTCCCTGAAATGGGAGAAGGGCGGTATAGAAGTTTGAATAATAAATAAATAAATAAATAAATAAAGGTGGGGATAATTTTTTTTTTTAAAAAGGCATTGGTCCTATGTTGCTACATGCAAATAAACTCATGCACCCTTAAGCACTCACTTGTGGGAGCTTCTTGTCTTCATCAGACAAACAATCAATTGCATTGTTAAACACTTCCTCAACCATCCTTTTTTCTTCATCTGAAAGATAAAAGGATATGAATAAACTTTTTTCTTTACCCTCCCCAAAACAGCCATGTTTATAACCAAAGCCTACCAAGAAATTTCTTTAAAAAGCTACATTGAAAATAAATTAATGAGATATTAGGCATATATTGAATAAGCTGGTAACACATTTCTTCTCATCGTAATGGGCAGATCAGATATTTTTCTGGGATTTTTTAATACAGTATCTCATAACAAGTTACAGATTTTTTTTTTAAAAGACAAAATAAATTAAATATAATAGTTTAAGTAAATTTGTATTCAGTAAAACTGAATTTATTAACTACGTTTAAGAAAGAACTCACTGGCCAGCTGAACTTATTTTGACCCTTTTCCTCTTAAATACCACTAAATATATTTATTCCTTCTCTATGTATTGCTTATTTAAAAACATTCTCTAGATACTTGAAAACCAAGTGTTTTAAAACCTAAAATTACAACTGTGATATAAAATAACCACATTCTAAATAAAATGTTTTAAGAAGGTGGCCAGTATAATAAGAAATATGACACTAAGAGGGACCAAGACAAATTTCAAAAGCAGATTTTAGTACGTCATTTGTCAAAAGAGAAGGGGGAAAAGAAAGTTATTGGCTGGTCCCAGCTTTTTGACTAGACAACACATATCTATTTAGATTCTAGTCACTAAAAAACAATAATGAAAATTGATGAAGAATAAACTAATATTTAGAAGTGAGTAGAACACACCTGTGTTGAAATCCAGTTTTGTCATCTGAAGTGCATAGGCTTCACAATCTTTCTTACTGAAACTGAATATAATTACTGGTTGGAAGTTTCTTTCCATGATCATCTTTACAATCTTAAATACATTTGAGGGACCTATGAAGATAGCAATGCCAGTAAATATTTCAGATTTTGAAGAGGAAAAAGTGACAGTTTCTCCACTTTAACTTCAAAAACAACACCTGCCTAACCTTGCAATATATTTATTTGGCAAAACTTATACCTACCTTTAGTTCCTCCTTTCCTGCCCTTCTGGTCTCCTTTGGCTAAATCACCTGCATCACGAAGTACCTGCATGGCCGTATTAAAATTATCTTCTCTAAAATCACCCTGGAAAGCAAAAGCAAATTTTAGTTACAGGTTGGCTTCTGCCCTGTTCAGCAACCATTCAAACTTAAAAATGGTGCTAAAACATAACTCCAGTGCCTGCATTTATCATCTGTCCTTGAAGGGACAGATTGAAGGGTCCTTCATTCACATGATCACCATTATAATCAGTGTTCATTGTTCTGCCCCTGGCTTGTTTTTTTTCCCCCTCCCCTTACAGAGTGGAGAGATTGAAGAGGAAGGGATTACAAGTGATTAAGCTCTGGGCTGCCAGCACTACCACACTGTTTTCTATGTGAATTCTCCATTGTGTGCTTTTTTACTCTCTTGTAATTCCTTCTCCTCCAATGAATGTAAATACATAAATTCCCCTTTCTTCCTAATTATCCCAGTGCCAAGGTGAGTATTCCAAAGGGTGACTAGAATTGATTCAACAGAACAGTAAGCATCCTAGTGTGTATAGATTTCAATGTACTTTCTTCTTCTTTTCTAGCACTTGGCCCTGATATTTACCAATAAATTAGAGAGATCTTATAAGAGTACGAGTTTGGTGCAATGGTTAAAGCACCATGCCAGAAACCAGAGCACTATGAGTACTAGTTCCCCCCTTAGGCATGAAAGCTGTCTAGGGTACATTGGTCTGGTCACCATCTCTCAGCCTAATCAACCTCACAGGGTTGCAGTTGTGGAGAAAACAGGAAGAGGAAAGAGTATTAGGTATATTTGTCATCTTGAATTATTTATAAAAATAACAGTGAGATAAAAGTAAATATAAGTAAATAAAACAAAATTCAAGGAAACATAGTTCCTTACATTTTCATCAACTACAAGGTGAAGTCCATCTCCCCCTGCTGGAAAAATATAATGTTGCAAAGGAGTCGGTCTGTAATCAGTGTAGATCACATGGCAAGGCTGGTAAAGAGAAAATAAGTCATTTAAAAATATTCTATATGTTTTTAATATACAATATAGCATGTATTTACAATTCTTAATTTCTACATTTATCCAAATGAAATTACCAAAGTCTGGCAGCAGGACTCTGCAGTATACAATTAATCATAAATCACAAATTCTCAGGTTTGGAAAATGTGTATTCTTTTGTATCTTATACAACTCTATTTTTACTTTTTTATTTTTTTCTAATTGCCAGTCTTATCGCTTAATAAAGAATTCACTAGAAAAATCAGAAATCAAAAATATAAATCCAATAATACACGTTAGAAGAAGTTAAAACTAGGTTGAAATAATCTATTGAACTTAATTCAAGTTATTTTTACATAAACAAACCTAGGATCTCCCTGTATGTAGACTTAGTTGCCTTAGTTCTCATTTGCCACCTGTACTGAACTAATCAGCTTGTTTTGTATCAATCTTGTAGCTGATGCCCTCAATTGATTTTTTTTTTTGCTTTGGTTTTCCAAAGCTAATTTTCAGCCTTCCAAGTGAGTTAACAGCACTGTTGCAAATAAAGGTGAAGTAAAAAACACTGTACCTGTTTGTGAAGATGACATATCCATTCAGCAAACTGGCGCGCATTTGGAATAGTGGCAGAAAGAAACACATAGTGAACATTATCAGGGAGCAAAATAATGGTTTCTTCCCATACCACACCACGTTCTAGAAAACAAAAATTCACGGGACAGCATCATGTTCATTGTACTCTTACAGACAAAAACTCATACATAAATATGTAAATTTATAGTACCTGAATTTCTCATGTAATGAATCTCATCAAATATAACCCAAGCAACTTCACGCATAACCTCAGAACCTCTGTAAAGCATACTTCTCAAAATCTAAAGAGAAGAATAAATGAAAATGATCTTTTAAACATTGCAAGCAATGAGCCAAACACATTTGGTTGGATCTGCCCCTCACAAAGACCTGAAAAAAACATGTTTGGAAAGATACCTTGCTTACATCATTAGACAGACTTTAAACTAAATGTGGAGGGGGAGGGAAATCAATAAGCGGAAATAAACTCAAAACATAAATCCAAAGGCAATAAAAACTAAAACAAGTAAGGAAGCAGTGAGAAAGAAAGGATACAGCAGGGAAATAGGCATACCTCAAAGAGGGACAGAACTCATTATTGGTTATAATTTTTTGAAAAGAAACGTATCTATCAAAAGGGGATAAGGAGGACTGCATCATATGTAAACAATGGTTAACATTGTACACCAAGAATAAAAATCCTGCTAAATGAAACTGGGTGAATAGTAAAGAAAAGGGAGAAAAAACAGCACGTATGTCATACTATAGGCCACCCAGAAGATATAGATGAACATTTTGCAAATCAGATGTTGAAACTATCCAGAAAACATGCATTGTGGTAATGGGGATTGCAACTATATTGATATAAACCAAGACTCAAATTGTTGCATGGGAGACAGCCACAGGTTCTTGGCATATCTTGCACTCAACCTCATTATCTAAGAGATGGAACTAAGGGACCAATGCTGGATTTACTACTTACTAACAGAAAAGAAATGGTTGAGGAAGTTGTAGGAAATATGGGAGAGAGTAACCATACAGTCCTAGAATTTACCACATTGCAGGTAAGGAGGTTGTCAGATTAGTGTTCAAATCTCAAGAGAGCTGACTTCCAGAAGCTAAGAGAAAAAAGAAGGATTCTATGGATAAAAATCCTGAAAGAAAAATTCTCAAAGGATAATTAATCCTAAATACGAAGAAAAAACTGGGAAGAACCTGATGAGATCAGCATGGCTGTATAAATAAGTCTTTGATAAACTGAGAAATGAGATGAAGTTTTTAAAAATAGAGGAGCATATCACAAAGGCAGAGTATTAGGAAATAGTCTGAATCTGTAAGGATAGGGTCAAGAGCTGAGATTTGCAAAATTGACAGAAAAAGTTATTTAGACATAGGCAGAACAAGAGGAAAAGTCAAGAAAATTGTCAATTTGAGGATTGAAGAAGATATCAAGTTAATGATAGACAGCAGGATTAGAAGGCTGAACTGACTGAGTCCTATTTTGCATGTATTTTTCAAAAGAAAAAATCTGATTTCTCAGAAGCTGCATCATGTGGGGCAAAAGAGAAATGGTCAAAAAGGGTAAGGAAAGTGGTAAAAACACATTTGCTTCTGCTTTGGGGGAATTATAGTCACTGGGGCTGGATGAATTATATCCCAGGCACTAGAGGAATTGATAATCTAGAGCAAATCTGATAATCGTAATAGAATGCATCAGATAAAAATAATCTCCAATTCCATATCCAAATCATACATATTTATTATTAAACAAAATTTCACCAAACTCACACATGATGACTCCAGGTGGCTTACAGTATTATGTTAATATGGTAAACAACACTGGACATAAACTGAATCATATGGTATGAAATTCAATGTTTTGTACAAGCATATACATAGTATAACAGCACAGGAAAGTTTAACAATCAGACGTACCTCTGTGGTCATTACAAGGCAAGATGCCGTAGGATTGATGGTGACATCCCCAGTCATCAAGCCAACATCTTGAAATTCTTCATACATCTCACGATATTTTTGGTTACTAAGAGCTTTAATAGGACTGGTAAATATCACACGCTGTTTCTCTCTTAAAGCCAAAGCAATGGCATACCTGTAATACATATACAATATTCATTATAAATTCATATGCTTTGCAATATATTTCTACTGTTGATATAAAATAACTGCACAATCTGCAAAAATGTACATTTTGTTTATTATGAAATCCAATCGTTTCTGGTAATGTGGCAATATGAGAGCAAATAATATCACATACGCGATCTATTCTTATTACGAAACAAATATAAGAGTAACAAGTAGTGTGCATAACATTCAAGCTCAGATTTGAAAAAGCTTTTCCAACTTTATTACTGGTCAGCACATCAGAGCATTGTCAATAAAGTAAAAATATCTGATGTTGAGCCCAAACCATTTCTATTTTTGAAACATTTTATAAAGTCTTAATATTAACTCACTCTATGTCACTCAAGGGGAAAACTACACTTGAATTTCTCCAGATCCAAGCCAATCCAAAACTTTCATAAATACAATATTCCAATGTTAGGAATTTTGAATATTTTATTTCTTCAAGCAATACATGCAATAATAGTACTAAATGCTTGAAAAGAACTGTGCATTCCATAAATCTGACAGAAATGTAACACTAAAACAAACTTCCAGGACAAAAATGAAAAAAAATGAAGCAAGGTATGCAAATCTGTACAGCAAACTAATTTTAAAAAAGAATTAAACATCTGCCAATAATTTCTCCATGTTTTCATATCCCTAAATCATTTTCTTTTTACTCCATATTGTCATTGCTATTGATTTAACAAGTTTAGAAATACAAAACTAGCTTCATATTAAATATGTATATAGAAATATAAAAACAAAACGGAAATATAAGAAGTGTAGAAAGTTAATTTATTTTACCATTACTTTACTCAAGGGGAGAATTTAGTGTTTATTTTTAAATCCATCAGAGAGCTACTTACTCTGCACAAACAGTTTTTCCTGCTGAGGTATGAGCAGATACTAAAACAGACTGATTATTATCCACACACAAAATCGCTTCTCTTTGAAAAGCATCAAGAATGAATGGATATTCCTAGAAAGAAAAAAAGTTTATATAAATTCCAAAATGGATTGTAAATCAACACAACTTTTTTCCATTTATTTATTAGATTGTATTGGATTTCTTTTTTTAAAAAACAACAACTTCACAATTATATGGATATTCTGGAAATTAATATCCTCAACAATCACAAGGCAAAAGACATTAATGTGATGGAGAAAGTAATGGTCTAAGAACAACTGATACAGTTATCTTTGATAACCATAGTTATCTTTGATTATTGCCCCTCCTTTTGGGACCAAACTGCAAAAGAAGTATCTTTAAAACACAAGAATTTTAATTTATAAAATGTTTCTAAAAATCTTTACTGGAAGAATTCTCTTGAGGTTCAGCTTTCCTAAAAACAATGTATTAACAGGCTTCTATACATTCAATATACATGCAAAATTGAATAACCAATGGAATTAATGTGCCCCCAGAATCAACTGAAACTGTGTGACCCACATATAACTACCTTCCAGTTAAATAACCAGAGAAATTCCAATACTGTTTTATTCAAATCAGTTTCAACTATTAAAATGATGGATATTCGCATCTCCTTAACTTCCAGATAAAATGAAGCAAAAAATAGTGTTTATGTCTAAGCAAATTACTCTCATTTTACTTTCATCCATTCTTTCCTATCAGTATGAAATTTAAGGAATAAGATGTGTAAATTACAAACCTTTGCAGCTTTTCCAGTTCTTGCCTTCAGGGCTACGAAGTCCATATCTGCAGGAAGAGCAACCTAGTAAAAAAAAAAAAATTCCGGTCATTTATATTATTTTCCAGTAATAATGTTCCTAATGTTCAAAGCAGAGTGCATAATGCTCCCTCCCTCCATTTCTGACCCAACCAAATAGGGGACATAAGCAGGCTGAGGGAGAATGACTGGCCCAAAGGCCCCAGTGAGCTTCTATAAATGACAGTACACACAAACCTTGGGTTTTCCCAGCATATTTCCAATATCTTAACCACTGTTTCACCTATCTTTGTATCAGAAACAAAATAATTTCAAATGATTTAAATCCATTTCTTTATTTATAAGCGTCAACAATTACAGATAGTCATTACTTCTGACCAGACAGTTCAAAGTTACAGCCGTCTAGAAAAAAGGGGACTTATAATCTTGATTTGAAATTCCAATGTTTTCGCTCCCTTAGCAACATCACATTTGAAATGACACGCAGTCACATGGCCATGTTTTATGACTGCTGAAAACTGGCAGCTACTTTGCTTTTTCAGTAAAACCACATCCACAGGGAACCACTGGTTTGCTTAAAGACAGTGATGTTCACTTAACAACTATGGACTGATTTAATTAATGCAAAAAACACTGTAAAATTGAGTCGGTTACATGACTGATCCATTTTACGACAGTAATAACATATGACAGTAATAGGTAGTCTCTATTATGGCCACATGTAGAAGACTATCTGTAGTTTGGTTCCAACTAAGGTTATGAATCCCCTCAACTTGTTGATTTTGCATTACCACTTACTTCAAGAATACTTCAAAACAGTAACATTATTAATCAATCTGATTATATGGTCTGCAATAAACTCTTTTTCCAGAGCTGACAACCATCTCTGTTACTTTTGAAATAGTACTCCATAATGACTTTCTCTCAACCTTCAGAATGCTAATGAACAGATGACTGATAATTTGGTCAATAAAGAGGTAAATTGCCCATAAACTTTAATGTTGTAAACTTAGCTCCTAGAACTTACGATTTTATGCTACAAAATGTTTTTAAATAAGAGAGATTTATAAAGCTCTATCTACTTTTTTGTTAAGTAAACAGCTAAACTAATGAATATCACAATATCAATCTCATTCCTATTTATCTTATATAAAATGCTTGGGTTCCCTTACATTTCAGTTTTAGAAATAGAAACCAGAGTATAAATATAGGTTTAAGGAGATGGGACTAGGCACACAAGTTTCTTTTTAATATCTATTTCCACTGAAGATGAACATTTAGCTCGTATTATACCAATTCAAAAATGTCTCTTCTTTTTCCCATTACGTATTCTCACACAGAAAAGCACACTACAGCTAAGTAGTTTTCTACTTAATAGTATTCTCAACTCATAATAGTAGCACTATATAAAACAGCATTCATCACCACACCAATCTCATACTCACCTCATGTGTACAG
The DNA here is from genome assembly GCA_036250565.1 of Sibynophis collaris. Lineage (NCBI taxonomy): Eukaryota > Metazoa > Chordata > Lepidosauria > Squamata > Sibynophiidae > Sibynophis > Sibynophis collaris. The sequence goes on along the minus strand of JANHFK010010316.1, from coordinate 276,099 downwards.
CTTTCAATAGTTTCAACAGCTTGTACCTTTACTTTTGGCATCACATCTGCCAAACTGAAATGAAAACCACATTAACATATCAGTCAGTAATGAAATATGTATGTTGTACTTTACTTTTAAAGATTAATGATGCTAATAATGATTATTATCCATACATCCAAGTCCACATTCTGGAGAGAAAGGACCACTGGTTTAAAAGAGGGGTCAAAAAGGTCCTCTATATTAAAATTGAACAGTGCTCTTTCAACAGAAGAGGGATATGGCACCACCTATCTTCTGTCTACAGCACAGTCCTTTCAGCAGTCCCAAGAAGGTTTCATACCCATTTGCACTCTGATTCAGGTGACCCTGAGGGTACCCCAAGTGGCCTCAACAACTTTCAGAGAGCTAACAACCAACCATCAGAATATTAATGATCAGATGACTGCAAGAATATAAATCCTTCTATTCTCTACTATTCAATCAGAACTGAAAGAAGCTTCTTGGATGAGAAGTAAAACATTTTCAAGGGGAAAAAACCATGAAAGTCCAGTTGCCTTTTGTAAAGCACCTTGCTTGTTTGCATTTACTTCTTGTGGTGCACCAGGAAACCCAGCCCCGGGTGCCGCAAGAAGCAGCCCAAGATCTACTGTATGGCAGAAAGTCTCAGCCCAAGATGGCCCAGCAACATGGTACCAGCTTCACACAAAGGGGTCTACTTTTGCTGATGCTGCACAAAGGGGGCTTGCTTTTGCCAGCTTCTGCAAAGCACTTCTTGGCAAGAAGAGCCAGGCTAGGTACATTCCATCAGCAATGGGAGAAAGAAGACAGGAAGGTTCAGATGGGGTAAGGGAGTGCATGAAAAAAAAAGGCATAGATGGGGAGAAATAGGTAGCTGGAGGGAGTTGAAGTTCCTTGTGATCATAAGTGCAGGCAAGCTGGCAAGTGCCCAAATTTTGATCACATGACAGTGGGGGTGCTAAAATGACCATAACTTCAGACATGGGTTGTAAGTTCCTTTGTTTAGCAAACAGTTGCTGAAAGAACAGTCAGAGGTCAAAGACTACCTGTATTTTTTTACATTCCCTAAACATTCAAAATGTTTCACATACATTTTCCAGCGATTTTTGCATCAAGTCTTGAAGACACCTGGAGCAAGATTTATTCTACTCACTGGGAGCAATGAAAAATACAGAACTGCTCATTTCTATCATATCATATCATTTCTAATGCAACCAGTGTTACATGATGAAACAGTCTAATAGCTTCTAATATATGTCTTTCCACAGCATTTTTTTGTGCAGTTGCCCATAAATCATTCCTATCTCTTCTATTCTTAAAAAAAAGTCATAAGCATTTCTAAGCCAAATATATACAACTCATTCTTACTTAAGATCATCTGTAGAGATGTCGTCCAGCTTTGGTCTCTTTCCCAAAGCTGTAATATCTGCACTATTAAATTCTGCATCACGCTTTTTTTTGGCTTGGATTTTTGCAGGCGCCACAGATTTGCCATCTTGTTGTTTTCTAAATGGAAACATTAAAACAAATAGAGACCAGGAATCAACTCTGATGAATCACATAAGAAAAGCCCAACATATTAACAAACTCTGCTCAAATATCCAATATTGCACTGATGAAATAAAAATTCCCAAAAGCATTATTCCCCTCATACATTACCTCTTAATGGTGCCCAAACTGGAGAAAAGACCATCATGTTTCTGAATAGGTTGCACTACAGCACAAAGAAGGGAGGAATCAACTCCCCAAATGTGTAATGTTCATCTGAATACCCCACTTGTGGCATTCAGCAAGTAAAACATGAACACTCAAGAAAGGAAGAACCAAACTCTATTAATTTGTCTGAGGACCCCCAAAATGGGGATCCGGAAATACCACACATTTCCTGGAGGTCAGATGGGGAGCACACTATCCTCTATATGTTTCATTTATAGCATTATGTCTTTTAGATTTATATCACAGCTTCAATCCAGAGTTTGCAGAAGGTTTAAACTGGCAAATCCCTTTATTTTATCCCCCACAAGAACCATGTAATAGGGTATAGTGAGGGAAAGCGACTGGCACCAAAGGTCATTTGGCGCAGGGGTCACCAACCTTTTGGACCTCAGGGACCACTAAATTCATAATTTAAAATCCCGCGGACCACTAATATGATTTGCCTAATGACCAGCTGGGTAGGCATGGCTAGGTGGTCATGTGACTGGGTAGGCATGGCCAACTCGATGTCACTCACATCAAGGGCGCCTTGCCAGCCTCTATTTGCCCCCTCCCCTCCCAGGCCCTCCTCACCTGCCCGCCCGGCCTCCTTTGGGCCCCAACAGGAAGCAGTCATTGGAGCTAAGCAGCCCCCAGGAGAAAGAGTTGGCAAAACAGTTGGCTTAGTTCAAATTGGATCTGACCGAGAAGGAGGCTCAGCAGAAGCACCTATCACACTGAGGACTAGGAGCATAGGCTTTCCCGCAGAAGACCTGCGGGAGTGCAAGGCCAGGTACTGGCACCTGGAGGCTCAGCGGGCTGAGATGGTCAATCAGTTCCAAGCCATGAGGCAGTCCCACTGGGATAAGGCCCATCTCCACCAGCGGCAATTCACCCAAAGCATCACAGCAGGAGGCTGAATTCCCCCCCCCCTCCGACCCACACAAAAAGACCCCGAAGGGGGAGACTCTCTGCAGCAACACAAGCGTTCATTGCACGTATCTGTCCTCAGGGGCCGTAGTTTGAGGACCCCTGATTTAGTGCAATATAAAATATGGAAATACTTTATTTCTGCCGATCACCAAAATTTTCTCCTGGACCACCAATGGTTGGTGCTGACCGCTGATTTGGGCTAGTCCTGTGACTGAACCTGAATTCTCCAACCGAACAACGAAAAAACGGCACGCAACACGTTGCCTCTCTGGATCTCGAGCGCATCTTAGTCCCACATGGATTAAAAGAAAAAAAGTAAACCGGATATAAAATCAAGACCTGTAGGGAAGTTTTTGGTTTTTTTTTGGTCTTTTCGTTCTTAGTCCTAAAAAAAAAAATCTCTATACTGCCTGCCGCTCTATAAAGGAACCCGAAAGACCGAAAACATCCACGTTAACTACCAGGAAGAGATCCCGTCCCTCAATCACTTCGCTTGTTCCTTCCTCACCCTGGCTTGTTTGAAGTGGCCGCCTCGGGTGTTCCCTTCGTTTCTTTCGAGCCGGAGCCGGAATCGTCTTCGAACACGCTGAACAGCTCGTCACCGAAAGCGTCCGCCATCTTTCCCCGCAAGCGCGCAGCGGCGGCGGCGGCGGCTCCGCCTCCACAACAATGCGCCCCGGGGAAACGACGATAGAGTAAAGGGAGGGCTAGAGCGGCTAAAGCTAAACTTCCGGTCGATGTTTGACACCCGCCGGTTGCTCATAGAGATAAAAAGGACAGAAAGGCAGACCCCCAATTACTTTTCATTTTAATATGACTTTTATCACAAACGTTTCCCGCCAAATTAAAATCTTAGTTAAAATATATATATATATGACCGAAACGACTTCTCAACTCATGAGATGGTTTTATCTCTGCATTTTTTTTCTACGGCTTTTAAAAAAAAAGAGAGGAAAAAACTTTAGGTTTCAATCT